>PYXC01001129.1:120000-200000 GCA_015244755.2 Tenualosa ilisha
GAAAATGTCCCTTGTCCTCAACAAAATGGTGCAATGTAGCATTTCATTTACCAACACTTTGTTATTTGTCATTGACAAAGTTATAATAAGAAGAGCCTTCATATTCATTGACCAGATGACCCCTACGTATCCACAGACCACAGTGCTGGACAGACACAGTCCCAGAGCTATATTTCAACAATTTATAGTTTTTTTTCCCTGTGTGCAAGGAAGGGTGGTGTGTGTGTGTGTGTGTGTGTGTGTGTGTGTGTGTGTGTGTGTGTGTGTGTGTGTATGTATGAGTGAGTGAACGTGTGTCTGTGGAGAGATGTGTGTGTGTGTGTGCGTGTGTGAGTGTGTGTGTGTGTGTGTGTGTGTGTTGGGGGTCTTTATTAAAAGAAAAAAAAGAAGCTGAGGTGGTGGGATGGTGTTTGCAGGGAGGGTGAGGGAGGTTGATAGGCTCAGGAGGGATGTCTAAAACCACATCTCCAAGCTGCTGCTGAGGTGTGTGTGCGTGTGTGTGTGTGTGTGTGTGTGTGTGTGTTTCTGTGTGTGTGTGTATATATATATGTGTGTGTGTTTGTGTGTCTGTGTGTGTCAGATGAAAAAGGAGGCACACAAAACCTGATGACTCTCTTGTGGCCTCAAGGCCAATTAGTGTTTTCACGGCACATTATTTTGTTTTTTAGTGTGTGTGTGTGTGTGTGTGTGTGTGTGTGTGCGCGTGTGTGAGCAGCTTGCTTGGCAGAACTCAAGACGGATGTGCAAGCCTTTGCTTGGACCGCACTGAATGACTTGTGAATAAGACAGAGTCATAATGCTGCACGCATAGCAGGCCAGGCAGTCTAATCAATCAGCATGAAAGAATTGAACAAAACAAAACACCACTCTGAGTTTGATTAAGGATGTCTAGGAACCTGCAGCTCCATGGCTAACTTCCAAGATGAGTGGTTTACAGTAAAATAATGCTAACGATTAACAATTGCTATGGTCTTACATTTATTTTTTATCATTAATATATCAATATATCAATATCATATTAATAATACATGTTTTGTATTAAACATACTGGCTGCAAATTCACTGAGCTTTTTACATGTTAACAAATATTTATTGACGTCCATGCCACAGAAACAGCCTGAAAGTGACAAAGGGCCAAACTCTGGGGAAGAGAGAGTATCATTAACTAAAGGGATTAGCTTTCAATCCCTTTGAAACGGGATAATCCTGATAGATAGTCACTATTCCCCATCTGAACAATAGCTTACATTTAACCCTCTAAACTGGCTAAGGCACTCCTGGAGGGTTTCCTGGACCCTCTTATGTCGCAGGTGTAGAGATATCATGGTCTATGCTGTTACGAGGAATCTGTATGCAATACTAAAGACAGTAATAATGTGTGTTAAGTTTCTTCTCAAGAGATTATGCACAGATCTGGGAATGCATTATATACGTTCCTGTGACAGCAGTTGCTGTTTTGTGTGTGTGTGTGTGTGTGTGTGAGAGAGAGAGAGAGAGAGAGAGAGAGAGAGACTGCTTGGCACGTGTATAGGAGCAATATATCTTTTTCACACACAAACACACACACCATCCTCCCTGCCGGCCTCCTCTTTGAACCCAACAGTTTATTTTGTGACTGTGGGGCCACAACACACACTGCAGAGGTGGTGGTGTGTGTGAGTGTGGGGTGCCTGCCGTGGCTCCTTGGGAAGTGTGTGTGTGTGTGTGTGTGTGAGGGTGGGTCACATTGTATGGCATTACCAAGATAAAGCAGCCATATGGGGAGCAGAAGGATCCCCCATTCCCCCATTGAAACCGTGGCAAACGCCTACCCAGATACGCACAGCAGCGGTCACTCAAAGGTTAGCCGCTTTTAGCATAACAACTGATGAAAAGAAGAAAGTCATTTTATTCCCATTTAGGGCTATTATTGGATCAGGCGAAAGTTGGAGCAAGCCTGGGGGCTGGTGAGGGGGGGTGGGGGGTAGCGGGGGCAGGGGAAAGGGGCAAGAGGAGGCCCATGGTGGAAATTCATTGGGATTCAACAACACGGCCCTCAGCAGACTGGCTTGGGCCAAAACAGGCAGATAATGGTAGCAATGTGAGGTTCATCATTTCTTCATTCTGTCAAAAGGGTCGGTGCCCCAGATTATCATCTGAGGGATTCAGTGCATCAGATTATCAGATGGGACAGCATTTTGTATGGCATGGCTTTTAATAGGGTTGAATTAGCTGATAAAAGACATGTAATGCTGTTGATCAATTTGTTTAATATTATATCCAAATAAAGTTGTATTATATTTGAAGCAATAGAAGCCCTAACTAGGGTGATAACATCATGTTTATTATGTCCCTTGTAGAGTATAAAAAACATGTCATTACATTGGTCAATGGACTTTCCACATATTGATTCACTCTATGGGAAGAGAGAAAATGTCACATAATATGCAAATGAAGGGACATCCGGCAGAGATGTCCCAAATGACATTTCATGTTGTCAAAATACAAAAACAGCATTTTGGCACATTGAAAAAAAATAAAAACTCTCACACGCAAGATGTGCACCTAAAACAAGGTTCACGTGGGTTTCAGTGGTGTCAATAACTATTGGTCCATCTGCATGTAATAAATAGACTGGTCTCATAATCTACCTCATAATGACCTAAAGATACTGCAGACCCTCCTGGAGAAGACGAAGGACTATTGATCCACAAGATAAATGCTCTTTAGGATGTTAATAGTCTAATTTGCTTTAATGATTTCTTGCACTGTTTTTCCAACCAAGGACAAGATAATATATACTTAACCAGGACGCCCCAGACCCCGTTGCCTGAATAAGGGGCTTCCTGTGTGGAAATGTAGGGCATCTTAGCCCGGAACTTCAAATTGATGATTAGACTAACCATTAGTTTGTCTTTATCTACCCCCCTTACAGGCAATTATCAAGGATTAATGCCTTTCTCAAAGGGCTGTAAGAAATAACACTAGCCATATCAATTTTCCAAATGGAACGTCTTGGCCTAATAAAGAAAGCAATGACGTTAAGAAACCTTGGGACAGGCGACACATGTTGTTAATGCTGTTTGGTTGCTGTGACCTCATGGCGAAATTAAGAGGCCACGGATTTGAAAGTCTATTTTCCCTTTCTTGACATTATGGCATCAACATTTGTTGAACGCAGTAGAAAAAAAATGTTTAGTGTTTGGTATGTATTCGACAAAACATCTCTGGTAATTTTACTAAATTGGTAGTGAGGAAAACCATTATGAATGTGATACAATAAGACCTGAATGAGCACTTGAGGAAAATATCTCTGTGCTAAATGGGCTTGTGTTAGCTGTGTAAAGGTCGTTTGTTTAATTTTATGTTTTCTAAGGCTTTTGTAAATCCCATCTTGCCCTGTGGTGGAAACTTTGCTATACGCCGTTACGACTGACCAGAGGCAAAATAGGTCTCGCTATGTTTATTTCTTGTAAGATATCACTTTAGCGGCTTGTATCTTAGATCATAAATTACGCTCTGTTTCATTCCAAAGAGGCTTTTTTAAAAAAGAAAGAAGAAGGAATGACCGGGAAAAAAAAGAAAAAAGAAAATAGAAAAAAAAAGCTTCTGGGCAAAGCACACCAGTGCCGTTGACAAACAGCAAAGGAGTAGCCCAAGTCTATGTTCTCCTTACAGGCCATTTTTACATTTTATCATTGAAGTCAATGAGCCAATTTGCAATTTGCACCATCTCGAGCGGGATGAGTGTATTCAGAACGCGGTCACACACCCAATCTCCTACTAAAGAGCAGCAATAATGTAATAACGCTCTGCTCTGATGTACTGGACCGTAATGGTGCTGAACATCTTCCCATTCATCCAACACCACCTGATCATTGCTTTAACTGAATAATGCATTACCGCCTGAAAATAGCAGTAAACCTCCAACTTTATCTGGAAAATACGCCCCAACCCCACCTACCACAACCCCCTCTCCGCACCCCCACACCCTGCACGTCCCCCCAATCATCCACTCACACCCCACACCCCACCATAATCATCTCCACCTTTTCGCCACCCCATCTCTCTGACTCGGTGCAATAAAAGTCTTGCCACAGGAGGGAAGAGGGAGAGCAGATTTACTGCCCGTACCGCTGAGACAATGGAGCACTAGTTTGCGGAGAAAATAGGGGCCTAGATCACAGAATAAAGGGCCTCATTGCTTGTGAGTACAGCAGCTACCCCTGCAACCACAGATCATCTGGACTATTTGGTAAATAAATTAAAAGCTGAAATTGGAAGTCCAGAGCGCTACTCTCTGCAGGTGACACATCGCTGACAAAAATCCCTGCCTCACACCATCGCTTACCTTTACTAGCCAGCCTTTAGCTTTAAAGTCTTATTGATTTTTCTCTTAATTTTTAAGGGGAGCAGCATAATATCCACATCCTCCACATCTTGTGAAATGACACTAAATCAACACATCATTTGTGGCTGAGACAGTAATGACATCTACACAGTGTACCCCTCCTTTCATTTCCCTCACTCTGCACACAGTGAGGTGACACCATGATTTCTGTGTTACGTGCTACGGCATATTAGCAAGGGCCCGCATGAATGATTTGTTCCACCTCTTCGCCCCTGTTTCATGAATAGAGGACGTACAAACACACACACACACACACACACACACAAACACACACACATACACACACAAACACACACTCTGCTACACTACACTGTCACCATCTTGCTCTCATCTCTACAGTCTTTGGACTCTCTCACCTATGAGTCCCGTCACTTCGCCTTCTCTGGTGTCGAAGTTCTGTGGGTCTGTGCTTAGCAGAGGGTGTAAACGAGCTGGATCAATGGCTGATCAGACACCCAGACCCCGGGAAGGTGACATCCACTATTAACCTTATATCCAGCCATTTTGTAAATCAATGTCACTCACATTTAATAACAAGTGTAATCAAAGGAATTATGCAAATCTAATTTGATGCCACTTGTATTATGCAAATGGCCTCCAAATATAATGAATCATGACACCTGACCAGCCCAGCATTTTATTGGCCCACTGTTAGCCCCGCTCCTGGCTAGCAGTGTTGTGGGTATCTGTTTTTACACTATGCTTGGTGTATTTGCAAGTAACAACAATACAATATAGTGCAAGAGACAAGACAGACAGTTTGGTACAGACTGTTAGGAGAAGGTCAGGGAAAGAACACACAAATGTCAGCAACCGTGTCAAAGAATTCCACACAAACAAACCCCTGCTATGCAAAGATTTGTTTTAGGTAAGTAATTTCACACCGTGACCGAGGAAGTTTCCTTTTTTTAAATACACACACACACGCGCGCACACACACACACCTCCTCCTTGAAAAAAATTCTGACAACTCCACATCTAGAAAATGTTACAAGCAGCCCCTTAATATCCAGGGGGCTTCGGCCAGCGTGAGACGCAGTCAAGTGCTTCAACATAACCAAATGTTACGGAATAGAACAGCATGTCACGCTGGCTTTTGGCACGCTGGGATGAGATTAGATGAGATTCATTTCTAAGTGGAGGAAATTGTTGCAACCCCCTCTGCTATTCATGCCCTCTCCGAACGACACACACCGCACACACACACCGCACACACACACACACACACACACACTGTTTAACATCCTCTCTCTTTTACTCTGTCACACATGCAAAACACATACACCCACATGCTCATGCATGTTTGTACACACATACACATACACACACACACACACACACACACACGCGCACATGCACACACACACACACACACACACATAGAGAAACACACACACTTAAACAAAGCGAGAGAGGTACTCACGCATGAAAGTAGAGATGCCTGCGGAGTAGCTCCCTTTGTGACTGAAGGGAAGGAAAAGTGGCTTGTTCCTTTCAGCTTTTACAACCAAGTGTGCTGTACTTGCAAGCACACGTGAATAAAGGATGTCAGCGCTTCGCTAATCAATGTTTTACAAGTCTCTGTAACTTTTGCTAGGAGTTGTTCAGAGTCTTCTGGCAAATTGTTTTTGACTGAATTGCTCCATTTCAGAAGTGCAATGGTGCTTGTTAAGTACGAACGAAAACAGTGGTGCTCATTGGCACAATGTGACTGATCTGTTGATCCCCTACTCAGCAGTAATGAAAACTAAATGAAACCTTGTTGAAAACATCGTCTCATATCCCTGCAAATAGATTGCAGTTATTATACTGTGAACAACCATAAATAATAATAATAACAATAATAATAACAATAATAATAATAATAATCATAAAATCTGACTCTGTAATCTGTATCTGTTTTCTCTCAATCAAAATCACTATTGTAACTGCTATGGTGTTCAACATTGTTCAACAGCAGAATCTGAAGAGGTGTAAAGTCAGTGAAGTAATGAGGTAATGGGCGTCCAGGCCCCTTTGGTTGAACGGTCCTGAGCCCTCAGCTATCGCCAGGTCCCTGCTAATGACGACAGTTCAGCGAGGGTTAATTGCACTTGTTAATTTAGGCTACTGATTAGGCTGGGTGTTATGGGTGAACATTTGCCGTTCTTTACAGCAGTGCTGCTCGGTTCCCATCCAGCTGTCTTTATGAGAGGTCAAAGGGCAAGAAGGAAGGAGGGGTGGGGACAGGTAGAGAGAGGGGTGAGGGCAGGTAGAGGGGTGAGGTCCAGAAAGGCCACTCAAAGTCATTCTGAACTACAGGGAAGGAAAAACACCCAGTTGAAACTTATACCTGGGACACATAACCTTTAAAGGATCTAGATGATATGATGTGATAAAAAAGTTTAACATACTCATAAAAATTATTTACAAATTCAGTGTTGACCAGATAGAACCACATAAACAAAGACAAATACATCGTGCTGTTGAGACACTAAGTTTCCTACTCTAACTAGGATAAATTATTTAAAAAAATGACCAGAAGTCACTATGTTTATGACTGTCTTATGGCTGACTGTGTGACATGTCATTTCTGTTTATGGGCATTGATGCATGGATCAGTGCAAACAGAAACTATAAACGATGAAACAATCAAGATGGTCAGGAGACTTTAACTGTTCTCAGAGAGCACCTATGATTATTCTGACAGGCTGCAAGATCCCCCTTACAGGGGAGAGTTAGCCAACTCGCCAGTTAGCCAGAGACGGTGTCCGAAATGATGGTGAATGAATGCCAGCTGTGCTACAGACAGTACTGTGTGCAAAGTGTAAGCACTTTCACTTTGGCTCCAGTAAGAAGCGTGTTCATAAATAGACTTGACCATGTATAGCAAAAATGTCAGTTTAAAAAGTCTCTGCTATAACAGAATAATATTCTGTTATTAAGCAATCATCCCATGCTTAATATAAAGGCTTTTCAAACAAACCCCAAGCACTGAAGCAGCATGCTAAGACCATGTTGATGTGGCTGAGGAGATGTTAGCAGCTACTGTGACACAACAGGATCTTTACTCTTTCCTACCTAGTCAAGCTAGGAGACGTGATTAATGCATCCCATTGTGAGAGATCCGTCCACTCCCTGACAATCCATCTCTGCGACGATTTACCAAAAGCAATCGGCCGGGCCGAGTGATGAATATTTTCCCAGGATATCATTTCGGCTTTGGAGGTTGTCTCTCCCTGAGAAACATTAGGCCGGGGCTGTGGCAAACAGGACGCCAATAAAAAGCAATCGGGAGGGTGTTTGTTCGCCAGCACTCGCTGGCCTGTCAATTCTCTGCCCTCCCCCCCCCCCCCCCATGAAAGAGATCTGTCATTATGGGGACCAGCGAAAACAAATGAGGCCAATTTCTTTGTCGGTATCCCATCTGATATGTCAATATGAGCCTGAGAGCTTGAGGAGGCTCACTGATGGATTCCTCCACCTCCCCCTCCCTCTCTCTGTCTCTCTCTTTCTCTCTCTCTCTTTCCCCTCATTCTTCGTTATCCGGACAACCAGTAGCCTGTAGAACACATCTAACTAATCTCCAATGGGTGAGGAACTCAGACAAACTCACAAACCCTTTGGAGCAGCGAGTCAAGTACCAACGGAGCGACACAGAGGGAATGTGGTAGTCAGGCACAGTTTCCCTCCACAGCACCTTGTCTATATCCCTGGCTAAGCCTTTCTTCCCCCTTTTCAGGTGAAACCTCTCTCTGACTGGAGGAATACTGAGCAGATCTGGCATCCTGATCAATGCTGGCCCATTAGAAACCAACCACCTTCTGGATGATAAAAAATGTCCAGATATCAGTTGGTGAATTAATACACAGGTCAGATACAAGATAAAGGACTACTGTATGACAGTAGAAAGAGGGGAAAAAGTCAAAAGTCAATAATAAAGCACAAAAAAAATGTTTGACTTGTGTGTGTGACTTGCACAGTCATGAAAGACCATATTGCCCTATGATAAGGGCAATAGTATTTATAGTTGGAATGAGCACAGCATTGGGTATTAGAAAGACAAGTATAATGTATTAATGTAATTTTAAACAAACAACAGCAAGAATGTTGCCAAGAGAGAAGAGGCATTATGACATCACGTACAGACAGTTGACCATCTCTGATTCAGAAACATTAAGAGAAGCTGATGCTTTGCTTCAGGTGTGGAGCAGCCAGTTAGTTTCAGATATACAGCCTCCACCTAGAGCAAACCCACAGCCCCCAGGACCACCCGGCTGCCTGGCTGTCTTCGTTTAGCATTCAGCTCATAAAGTGGAGTGTTTTTCAATAAATATCATGGGAACGAGGTTTTGGGTATTCCACGCTGTGCGAGCCGCAATGGCAGCATATGCTGAGGTGGATTGAGTCCTCGGGCTCCAATCTGGTTCTCTCCCTCGGACTTAGAAAGATAAATTATGGGGGCCATTTTCCCATTATGTTAATCAAACGTTCCCCATATGTATTTCTATTATTAGGTTGATAACAGAAGACATCCTGTTTTTCAATGTTAAATTGAGAAACATATCCTAATTAGTCTCTAAATAAAATACCTCTGAACCACAGAAACACTTGAGTGATCTACCCTTGAATTGTGACTCTTATTTTTTATCAATTAATTATTTTTTTATGTAACAAAAAAAGCGCTCCTATGTTTTGCAAACATTAAATGTTTCATGAAGTCAAAATTGCAGTTCACAAAGACAAAATTATAGGTGAGACTTTGTCCAATAAGAAGCGCAAACAACCCAGATGATGGCGAAACTGGCGAAAGGAAGAGGAAGAATGCCGAAAAGGCACTCGTAGCAGTCAAAGTTAACTAGCATCATTGGGCTTAAACCGCCTCCAGAGAGCCCTGAGGAAAGAAGGGGGGAATTAGAGAAAACAAACACTGGGTAAAGATGTGAGAATGCCTGGCATCTGTCTGAGACTGATGCAAGCCCTCTGGAGAGGGTGCCCCCACTGAGGAGACGCAGAGCCTACAAAGATATTGCCAGCCTCTTAGAATTCCTAGACTGCACTTAGAACCTCGACGGGTGTCCTTGACTGGAGCCGGACGACGGTCTAGGGTGAGACGCCGTCCCCACAAAGTCATTGTTATGGCCTTTACCGTCTCAATTAGCAGACGAGTGCTAAAACGTCCCGCTGTGTTTGAGATGTAGCCATCGCGCTAATCTCTGAGCTTTGAGGGCCCATCCATAAACTTGAGCACTCACTCCAAGCACTTGAACGTCTGGTGGTGTTTGTTTGTTAGGAACATGTGGCCACTTAGGTGTTCATGGGCCTTTATAAAAACAGTGGCTTTGAAATGCAGAAAATCCTGGTCTGTTCTACTCCTTACACTCAAAATGAACATGAAAAAATTAAAAAATTACTTCACTGATGTACTGCAAGACCATGAAAAAATGTGATCACAGTGTGATAAAATGTGATCACTCAAGATCACAGTGTGAGAGAAAAAAGACACACTTGAAGGATATACACACGATAGATTTTAAGCTCCCTTTAGATCTTCCGTCATTCATGGTGCTCTTGAAACTGATACAGTCAGCAGAAAAAAAGAAAAAAAAAAGAACAGCACATTTGCATGAGTTGAGCAGGCGGCTCATTCAATTAAGCCCATTTTAAGGTCAATGTATTTCTTTAATCAGTTGTCCCTTTTAATCATCAAAAGTGAACAGAGTGTGCTCGAACCCTGCCACACTGTCAAGGCCGTACATGTCTGAGTCATAGTTACTGCCTGCTGTGTTTCGTGATTTTACATTTTCCTGTGTTTTGTCCCGGACAGACAGAGCACATTATGTTGTGCATGCTTAAGAGTCATTTCTGTAAAGTAAGTAAAATTTCTGTACAGTTTGTTCCTGTTTAATGAAGTGAGTTCTTGTTTGCATTCCCTCCACACCCCCCCCCCCTCCCCTTCCCACACACACACACACACACACACACACATACACACACACAAAATTTCACAGGCAAACTCACTGAAGCATCAGACTTCAAATTAATGTGGTTAAAATTTTTTGAAAATTCTGCTTGACTATCAAAAAAAGAAATAAAAACAGACTCGAGTGCCTGTGGTGGTTACATCTTTTTTTAGGTTTCTAAAAAGAAAATATATACTGAAGTGTCACTGCTATTCAGGCTGGTGTTGGTGGGCGACACGGAATGCAAATGAAAGGAAGGGAAAATGGCTAACATTTATTTATCCTCGCTGTTCTCTTTCCTTGTCGATGTCATTAGAACCGCTCGCCGCGTCCCGTTCTCTCCCATTATCTAGGCTATCAGTGCGGCCCAGCAAGATTCCAGCAGGGCTATAAACACTTCCTCTCGACCACATACTGCTCTCACATCATCTCCCAGACAACGCTTAATGATGGGAAAAAATATAATGTGTTCTCTGCCATGCGCTCTCAGTCCCACATATACTTCTTTTGAATTTACATCTGTGTGTATGTGTGTGTGCGTGTGTGTGTGTGAGCATGTACACATGCAGACATGTTCAGACAGATAGGTATATTAAGATATCCATATAAATAATAAATCTGTAGTATGTGTATGTAGATTTGGTGCACCTTTTAGTAAAGAAACAGCGTGATAAACAAAGAAAACTACATGCCTTCTATACATAACACCACCTGCATTCCATTTGCATTTTTTACATACGACACATTCTGTCATTTCTCACCCAGCTGACACTTGCACTTTGAAAATGCAGGCCTTATTTCAGTGATGCGGGATCTGATAGAGGGAGCAGACATGACGGATGCCGGCACAGTTCCTCTTCGATTGCGCCAGGGTCACTGATGCTGAGAGTGTGTATCCATTAATGACTCAACCACAAAGCACAGGAGGAGTAGTAGTAGTAGTAGGAGGAGGAGGAGGAGGAGGAGGAGGAAGAAAAGGACCAAAAAAAAAAATGATACTTTATCTGAATTCATTATTTATGGATCCATAGCTTACGCTTAGGCCAAGGACACAATTTTGCACCACAATGTAAATATCTATCATTAAATGTTGACAGTTCATTTTTTTTTTTGTCTTGAGCGAGAGAAAGAAAAATGTTTTCTGAGCTGCTGCAGTCTTTGATGCTTCATCTGAGGGAGTTTTGAAAGGCGATTTGTAGACACAAAAACGAGAGTTTTCAACCATGCACAAACATCTCTATCACTTGCCCTTGGGTCCATGTTTGAACTGATTCACAAAGTGTTACACTTTTCCACATAATACCAGGCGTAGGATGTTCACTACAATTGGTTAAAATCCTTTGTTTTTTTGAGGTATTTTTTTTCTGATGACACATGCAGCACTTCAGCAATCCAGTTTACACGCATTTGGTTTCCACTGCATTTAGGATTACATAAGAAAGAGCTATACGAACATTTATTCTTTAAACTGAAAGATGGTTTACCTGAAGTCATGTTTGCATTTGTTCAGCTCTCCTCAAACACCTAGTATCACTGTGACTGTGCTGTCAGTCTAGTAAGGGCTCATTTATTCAACGTTTCACCAATCAAAGGCCGAGCTTGTTATGCTGTGACAACCTTCCTATTGGTATCAGTTTTGATTTTCAGTCAGAATCAACAACAGTGGACATCAGTGGCACCTTGAGCTGAAGTGCAGAGACAAAAGCAAGGCTGTATAACCACCCCCCCTTCCCCAACCCCCACCCACATCCACCCCCACACACACACACACCTCAACACACACCTCAACCCCACTCCGTACCTCCCCTAAACACACACACACACACACACACACCTGTACATCCCCTTTACACACACACACACACACACACACACACACACACACCAAGCCCGTCTCGACTCAGCATGCCCCTCAGTGAGTAGACAGCATCCTGTAGTGTCGCTATCTAAATAAGGCCTATAAACCGTATCTAACGCAGCTCTCTCAGAGCCGCCCAGGTGGAAAAGACAAGACAAACACAGCGTTAGAGGGGCTGCCGTTCCTCTCTCTCCCTCTTTCCCTCCATCTCTCCCTCACTCTCTATCTCTCTCTCTGTCTCTCGCTCTCCCTCTTTCCCTCCATCTCTCCCTCACTCTCTCTCTCTCTCTCTGTCTCTCTCTCTCCCTCTTTCCCTCCATCTCTCCCTCACTCTATCTCTCTCTCTCTCTTTCGCTCTCCCTCTTTCCCTCCATCTCTCCCTCACTCTATCTCTCTCTCGCTCTCCCTCTATCTCTTCTCTCACTCTCTTTCATACCCTCTTTCTCTCTTTATTTTTCTTCCCTTCTTTTCTTTCATCTTGTCCCTCACTTCCTCCCTCCCTCTCTTCAGCCCTCTCCTCAGTCATCTTCTCTCATTCCCTCTGTCCTCCCGTTCTCTCTTTCTCCTCCTGTTCTCTCTCCCTCCTCCTGTTCTCCCTTCCTCCTGTTCTCTCTCCTTCTGTTCTCTCTCGTCACTCAGAGGACAAAGAGTAGGCCTTGTTTCCTGGCTCTAATCAGTGTTCATACCCACTCAACGAGAGGCACTTGTTCCTGCAGACGTGTATCAATCACTCCTGGCCACTGAGCCCCACTCCACTCATTCTTTCTCTCTCCCTCTTCTCGCCATCTCACACACACACACACACACACACACACACACACACACACACACACACACACACACACACACACACACAAACACACACACACACACACACACAAGCATTCGTCTTTCTTTCACTCTGTCCACCTCCCACTTGCTGTATCTCTCTTCCTCTTTCTCTTTTCCACCCACCCTTTTTCATCTTCCCCTCCCTCCCTCCCTCCCTCTCTCTCTCTCTCTCTCTCCTCCTCCTTCTCCCTCTGTAGTCAGGATCAGTGAAATTACAGCTAATTAAGGATGTAAATTGTGCTGGAGAGTGGCAAAGAGCTGGCTTGTAATTCTGCATTAAAATGTCTCTTACCTCAGCAGAAAAATTTATCAGGGGAGGCAAAGTCAATCTTTACAGGAGCCCCTTCCTGCATTCTCAAACGTGGAGGTGCTGCAGCACTTTGGTGGGAGGGAAAGATGCTGTGCCATAATGAACTGAAATCAACATGAACCATGTGATGGATAACTTTAATCCACGACAACAGAGATTAAAATACAATTCAGATCAATATTTTGACCATCTACTGTATATTAATATTTTTTTTTTGGGGGGGGGGGTATTGTCACAAACATATGTTACAGAACAGACACTGAAGTTTCTGAAAAGCATGTTTACTTATAGGACAATATGTTTATTGTGAAAGAAAAAAATGTATTTATGTGAAGTGATATTTGAGTAATGAAATATGTGACAGTGTATAAACATCCATTCCTTTGGTGTGCCTATGGTGTTTATGATAAAAATGGCTCCTTCCTCAGTTTACATTAAAACATCAGTGTCTGTTCTCAGATTTTTGTCACAGTTTAAATTGTGCGCTTTATTGTTATAATTGAAACACTATTTCTCAGCCTGTTGGATCTTTACAAGTTGAGAGAAAAAAATGCAGCGTCAATAAATTTTGTTCCAATTTTACCAGGGTGTGCATCTCAATATTGTACAAACAAGTCCTTATTCACCACTATGAATTGCACTGAATGCATTTTGCTAAGTTCATTTATGTACATAGTTAAATGAACCCATTAGACACCATTATAGTGTAAACAGAGTCTGCAAGGGGAGAGAGAGAGCACAAGGATGTGCTGTCAACAGATTGCGAAATCAGAGTTAGACTGGGACAATGAATTTGAAAGACAGAACATGAATGAGTATACGCCTAAGTGTGTGTGTGTGTGTGTGTGTGTGTGTGTGTGTGTGTGTGTGTGTGTGTGTGTGTGTGTGTGTTTGAGACAAAGTGAATGAAGGAAATAGAGAGAAAGAGAGAGAGGGATAGAGAGAAAACAGGAGGATTGAGAAGGAGAGCTGAGGGAAACAGAGGGAGACAGCAAGAGAGAGAGTGAGAGAGAGAGAGTGTGAGGGAGAGAGAGAAAACAGGAGGTACTAAGAAGGAGAGGAAACAGAAAGAAAATGAGAGAGAGAGATAGAGACAGAGAGAGAGTGAGAGGGGCAGAGAGACAGGGAAAGAGAGGGAGAGAGAGAGAAAACAGGAGGGACTGAGAGAGAGGGAGAGAGGGAGAAAGAGGGATAGAGAGAAAACAAGAGGGATTGCGAAGGAGAGCTAGTGGTAATGATCCCTGCATCTCCAGGCTTGGCTCACCCACAGGCGGGCTGGCGTCTATGGTCCAGCGGCTCCAAACTTGCTGAGGTTTGGAACTCCCATTACCCCTCTGCGAAAGCAGGGAACCAAGACCTGGATGCTGTTAAACAAATTCATTTTCAAACACAATGAGAACTTGGCGAGCATTTTTTAGAAGCATGATGAATTGTGCTCCAGCTCTGGCGTGGTACATGCAACTAACATGCGTTGTATATTGCCCTAAACCAATAACAACATTACCCACCACAGAGGGATTTATGACAACACAGACCATTCATACAATAGAAAGGCTTTTTTTTAGCAAAAATAAATGTTGAGGCATTTGGTTTTGTGATATCGATCGTTTTTTTAGAGTAATAGTAAGTGTGCAGTAAGTGCACAGCGAAAACACAACACTGTAAGTGAGATTTTTTATGTTTGTAAATGTTTGTAGTACTTGGCTGTGCTTGCAAACACACGTTATTATAGCAATTTAGACCAAGAGGTAGAGAATATCCCATAGCTTATCACAAAATCAGGGTCACTGTAAAACAAATGTTCACAGAGCCTGTGCCCAGGTTCTGACCTGTGGTCATTTCCTGATCCCACCCCATCTCTCTGACTCACTTCCTGTTTCCCTTCATCATTCTTTACCTTAACATTTACATTAATGCATTTAGCAGACGCTTTTATCCAAAATGACTTACATTTGTCATTTATCAATTACTTCAGGGGCAGTCTCCTCTAGAGCAACTTCAAGTGAAGTGCCTTGCTCAAGAGCACTCAAAAAGGCAATCTCAAGGGCTCTATCTCAAAAAGACAAAAGTATACTTAAAATAAATAAATAATAAATAATAAAAAGTATACTAAATAAAGCATAAGGCAAAGGTAAGGTAATAAATGGGACTCAGTTGCATTTGCACTGAAACCAGAGAAGTTTACTGCCTGATGGGGGAGGGGATGTCTATGCTCACAATCCCCCAACATGCTTTACTGACAGTGGTGCACCAACAGCCTCCATCTAACCCCACCACCACTACCACCCCTCCTCCTCCCCGCTCCCCCTGCTTCCTCATCCTTAAGGTCAGTTGTGTCTGTGGTAGCAGGTTCTGGTTGTAGTTTGAGCTGGTCTTTGAAGCGTTTGATGGACCTGCTACTTGTTTTCGCTTCCTTGTGTTCAGTGCACCATAGAGAACTGCTTTGAGGTTTTTTTCGTGAGTTCCTCGCGCTTCGGACATGATCTGCCAATCATCAGGGCACCTGTGCTGTGATGGATGCCACACAAGGCTTCTGGAGCTATCTCTGCCGCACCACAGATAATGCCCTGCCATTAAACGTCAATGAGGGGAGACGGCACGGGGTGTCAGTGAGTGGTGTGTGCGTGTTTATATGTGTGTGTGTCTGTGTGTGTGTGTGTGTGGTCCTAGGTGCAGTGCCACTGAGCATCAATGAGGGGAGACGGCATACGTGGCACGTGGCACATGTTGTGTGTGTGTGTGTGTGTGTGTGTGTGTTTGCATGTTTGTATGTGTGTGAGTGTGTTATATGTATATATCTGGATGTGTCTGTGTGTGTGTTTGTGCAGTGGTTCTGTATGGTAGACTGTCTTACTGGTCACTGTGGCTTGTTTGGTCCTCTGCAGTCCCCAGGAAGTCTCTAATCACTTTTGCACACATTACAATCCTGAATGGTTGAGGAGCACAGATGGATCAGACTGAAATTAGTGAGTCAATTATTGTAATGGGGGCTGTCACTACCCTTTTGCATGTAATGATCAATTTGAAGTTAAAAAGAGATGTTCAAGGGACCATGCCAGTAGAGGAACAGCACTTTTTGGTTTGGCAGGAGACTCTGCCAGAGTGGGAAAAAAGACAGACAGACAGAGAGAGAGAAAGACAGCGAGAGAGAGAGAGAGAATATTTTGGAAGTGGCACACAAGCTTTGAGATGGATTTTAGAGGGGCAATACAACTTCACCCTTCACAAAATTGAAACATGTTTTGCCTAACTTGTCACTGCCGCCAGGTTGTGTTTACTTGCTAGTGTACTGACTTTGACTGGCTGATCAGACTAACTAAACTATATGGCTGCTTACTGCACACCTTATAGCAACATCATGGAAGCAAAAACAATTCAAGGCCCAGACTTTTGTGAAAGAATTTACTAAACATATTTGTGCGACCACATCACCTTTCATTACATAGCTAACTTAATCATACTCATCCTAATTCCTACAATCCCACATCCTGTATCTTTCATTACAAACATTCAGCAATCCTTGTTCAAACAAATTAATTTGTTGATTTTTGACTGATAAGCAGGATTGTGTAATTTAACTAAATACATGTCAATATACTCACTCACTAGGAGAACTCAAACAGAACAATAAAGGTTTGGTAGTCTACTCGGGGCAAAATGTTAAAATCCATAGATTCACTCCAAAATCAATTTTGTTGTCTGTTTTTTGGGTTATCATTAGTTTTAAAGTGTTTTAACGCTTTAATTTTCTACTGCAGTGTGCTTGTAATACCCATGAAAACAGCAAGCAAAGTTGAAATGGAGAACCTATCTTCTTACCAAGAGACAACCAGTTTTCTAGTTTCCAGTCTCATTCTCCAGTGGCAGGTCTGAGGAAGCGGCCAGTCCCAGAACTGTTTTCACCACTCTTACACTCTCTCTGATACACAAACACACACACAGAGAGAGAGAGCGAGAGAGAGAGGGAGAGAGATGGAGAAAGAGAGAAAGAGAAAGAGAGCACTGACACAGTTCTCCCTCACCCCAGCCCACTTTCATCCAAGTTTAATTTCTTCCCTCAGAATCCAGTTCCCACCCAAGAGTCCGAGCCTCGGCCTTCGTATTCAGATTTCCCCAGCTGAGGTGAGCCCCATATTGGGTGTCTAAGCTTGTCAATTACAGCCGGCCAACGGGGCCCTTAAAATCATAGATGTGTCACATATCAACCTCCCACATGTTTCGCCCAATGCACATATGCTCAACCTATGCATGCTAACTAAATAGACATATAGTGGTGGGCCGTGTACAGTACACTTCTGAATATACATACTCGCATACACTCACACACACACACACACACACACACACACACACACATACACAGGCAAACACACACACACAATTCAGGCACCCCAAAACACCTCATTCATCTTGATGGCTGAGAGAAAAAAAACATCATTTATTTTGTACTTCCCTGATAATTTACTTTTTTTCTCCCTCTCTCTTTCTCTCTCTCTCTCTCTCCTTCCTTTTCACAGGAATTCTCCATTTCCCTATAAAATGAAAATTCATCTAGAATTACATCTTATGTCATCATTATGTTTATTAAGCGTGGATGATGTATATGAACGGCGCTGGCTTGCCGCTGAGTGCTTAATGGTGCATAAGATTAAGCCGAAGCTCTCAGCTGTGCTGTGACTCCCCTCTGCTTTCCACTAGCAAGGCATGCTGGGAGAACAAGCTCCACGCAGCCATCAGGTGAACACCACCACAGAACATCTCTCCCTCTCTCTCTCTCTCTCCCCCTCTCTGTTTTAAGTCTCTGTGTCCGACATGGGTGTTTGTGCATGCATGTTTAGGTGTCCATCACCAAACTTGTTCCGACACATACATACATCCTGAGCGATAGGAAGTATGCAGGTTCTGAAGGTTTAAGCTGCTGAGATCTTGTTTTTCCTATGTCTCTTTTTCCGTTAGATGTCTGAGGTCTGCGTTTGATTTCCTAGTCTTCTCTATTGCTTCTATATGGTATTTTAAGGATGGCGGTGCTCCTGTCCTTCTTCACTGTCTTCTCTGCCCCATGTCTTGTGTTGTTGTTCAGCCATCGGCATGTGTTTTGCCGTGGCAGTCTGTGACAAAAACATTATCCTTCTGCTGCTAAACAATCCAATAGTGCTCACCACAGGGGAGGAAGTTAACCTCTTTCCTCTGCGTCAGGCGTACACCCCCCCCCCCCCCCCACCCCCCCCACCCCATTCCCTGAACCTCTCCAACCCCCCACCCCCGTCCCTCAGCATCGCCCTGCCTCCCTCCCTTGACCACGTGACGCCTGCCACAGTAAATTCAAATCATTAGTCTCCTCAGCCCCCCCCCCGTCCTTTTCCCCATCCCCCCAACAAACCACCCACCCCCCATTTGAGGGAAAAAACTTCTATTAGCAATGGAGACCTCGTAAGAGACCTTCCACGGAGAGGCACTGCCTTCCCAATTCCCAGTGGAAAAATCCCGCCGCAAAAAACTAATTCTACTTTTAATAATCTGTCATGAAGACCAGAGGCAGTCATAAATTATGTGGGGGAGCATGTGCGAGAGCAGGCCACAAGAGGGAAATCACGCTGGAAAATCAAAGCCCAAGTTTGACAAAGTTTGGCGAAGATAAATAATAACTTACAAACGGGATTAGTTGTTAAGTCTCGCCCCACTGCCCAGTCAAGCCGCACCAATCAGGCGCGATTCGAATGAAGAATTTATAGGTAGACCCTGTCATTAGTTTTAGTCTTCTCCGTGCGTGTGTGTGTGTGTGTGTGTTCGCTTGTGTGTGTGTTCATATGCATCCCACCTTTTCTTATTCGACCCGCAAACTCATTATATTCTGGGCTTGTCATTGTGCTCGTTGATGCTTTTAGTTTTAACTCAGAAACAGAAGTGGAGGATATCTCTGTGTTATGTCATATGGGGATATATACACTACCCACTGATGCTTATATTTGTGAATGCTACACGATATGAATGTTAGCATAGTGAAGTGTGCTGTTCATCATCACAGTATACTTGTTGTAGTTCTTGTTTGTCATGTGTTTGAAGTATAATGTGCTGTTGTCCAGAGTAATAAAATAGACTGCTACAAGCCAATAAGGATACAGTATAGATAGAACAGCATTTTAGTGTACTGACTGCATAAGGTTATTTTACAGAATATTCAGCAGAAAAATAATATGCAAGGGATGAAAAACTTCTCAAAATCACACGGATCTTATGCTGGCAGAATATGATTATGCTATTTATTTTATAAACCTGTGGGCACATAAAAATGAAAATAATGAAAGATGAAAATACAGCTGATTGGCGGCAAGTCAGCGAACTAAGAATCAGCAGGATCGGGGAGGATGAGGGAGGGAGTGAAAAAAAAAAAAAAATCTTGGCTTACTTGGCGTTTGGTTTTCATCAAGGTGTCGCGCGGCTGCACTTAATTAACTGCTGCTAGAAAGAATCATAACATTGCATGGGGTTAGGGAGATGTGATTGCGGTGGTGATGTCTGTGTGTGTGTGTGTGTGTGTGTGTGTGTGTGTGTGTGTCTGTGTGTGTGTGTAGAAGAGAGGACTCAAGGTAAAAATGACGATGACAGTCCACAGAGACAATGTATGTGTATGTGTGTGTGTGTGTGTGTGTGTGTGTGTGTGTGTCTATGCAGGGGGGAGGTGGTGATGGTGGTGTGTGTGTGTGTGTGTGTGTGTGTCTGTGTGTGCAGGGGGGAGGTGGTGATGGCGGTGTGTCTGTGTGTGTGTGGGGGTCGGCTACCAACCACGGGGCTGCGCTCTCTCTGGTCCTCGTCAATATCTGTATAAACTATTGACATGCATCATAATCGCGCCCTTTCTATCAAGTGCAGGCTAAAGAACAATCTCCATTAGCTGACAGCGGCCCCGGCAGGCTTGACAAATTCCACCCCCGACAAGAGGGGAAGGAACCAGGGCGAAATAAAGAGGCATGTTCCAACAAGTCTTGTCAAAATGGTATTGATTTAATCATCTGCAGAAATACACATTCTTGGGTAGTGTAGCGTGCAGCCACTTCCAGACATGGTTTACTTTTTTTCCTTTCTCTGTTTCTCTCTCTCTCTCTCTTTTTGTCGCTGGCAGGTGGCTCATGGCTTGTGGCTAGCAACCAGCAAGCGCTCTACCTCACTGGAGTCGTAGGTGATGACACACACACACACACACACACACACAGACACACACAGACACACACGCACACATACAGCCTTGCTAAGCTTTTTTTCTAGCCGTAACTATTACCATCTCTCTGATATTGTTTTTTCCTCTCTCAATGCTATTCCAACAAACCAATGCCACCCCACCTCTCTCCACCACCCCCACCCAAAAAAGCCCTCGGTTCTATTTTTATTTAAGGCTATGAAATGCCACGTAATGATGTGAGTGGGGGACTCTATATATAACCCTTGGAGTTGGCCAGCATCTCATCCCGGCTTAGACAGGAGTGATAAATAACAATAGCCCTCCATCACACCACTGCAGCCGTTGGTATTCCCCTCGGCCAGAGCCCGAGCCAGGCAGCCAGAGGTCTCTGAGTGTTTGCTTAACACCGGGGCCCTCCAAAGCGCCTCACAACACCATGGTGTTGGAGCGGGGGAGAGAGAACCTCCCGTTTGGTAGCCTCAAATCTAAAGTTTTGTGTTTTGCTTTGGTTTTTATTACGAGCTTTTTTGAGAGGAAAAAAAGAAATACACCCACACATTTGAGTGCATCTGTGTTTAAACGATGGCATCAGAATCTCACATAAACGACGGAAAAAACACATCTGTGGTACAGAAGGATTTAGCAAACAAAGGATGTGTTTTTTTCTCCATTATATTAATTGAGTCTGTGGCTCTTGTTAAAAATACTTGCAGAGTTGCGGATTTCATAACATTTCAAAATACCTAGATCATATCATAATGACTCCGACAAACACAGCCTTCCTGACACCAAGTCACAAAACGAAAGAAAGCAATAAATACGTATTAGACAGCAGACATCGCCCTCCCATACACATTACTGCTGGTCATCACTTTCTCGCCAATCATCAATTTCAACAGCACTGATACAGCACTGCTAACACAGCTAACAACAAACCCCCCCTAGGCCTGGGGTCCGTGCTCTTAAATCTCACTTGAGGTGAGGGGTATTGCCACGCAGCTCATCTAAGCAATGATAAGGTGAACACAAATAACATCATCCCTGTGACAGGGGTTGAGTTCAGAGAACTGGGTTCTGGGAGGGTGGGCTCTGGGGTGTAGGGGGATAGGGGGCTGAGGAGAGGCAGGTTTGGGGGGTTGGTATCTGTGTGTGTGTTGGGGGTTCAGTTTAAGGCCCATCCTGGACCATCCTGCCCTTGACCCCGTCGGGATGAGGTGGAGGTGGAGGCTAATGCCTCATCATATTGAGTTTGACTTTGAGCCCGCCGGACGGAGGCTTGTAAAACAAAGGATAACAGGCCGGATAAACTGCAGGGCCATAAACCACAGTGGAGGGTGGCCACTGAAAACCACTGCTCATCCAAACCACACCACACCACCTCAGTGAGCTGAGTGGTCAAGCAACAGCCTCTCCATTAGAGTACAGTGTATCGTATATAGGCTTCTGCCATGACTGGGTGATAAATGCTTCATTGACGTTAATGTCGCATAGAGTACTGTAGATCATCATAAGATAGCAATCTATATATATACAAGAGTCAAATGGAAGTCATTGATTATAATCAATCGAAGACATATTAATGAGGCTTTTGACTGTGAATTTGAGGTCAGAATATTATGTTGGCGGAGCTGTTCTGCCAAACGTAAATGAAAATGGCGACTCACCATGAAACTGATCAGTCATGAATAGGGAACGCCAACTTGACCGATCATGGCGTCTACCCTTGATATATCACGTTGCTCTCAGCAAGGACAAAAGGGAGTGCAGACTATGACAGCTCTGAAGAATACACCACACGAACGTGTCACATGTAAACACGCTGAACGCGAGCACAATTCACATGTCAAAAGCAACATTCGAAAAAAATAGCAATTTGATTTCCATCAGAAAAAAATGGCAATTTGATTTTCACAATCTCGCTTTGAAAAGCAGCATACACACACTGTCATTCTGAGACTTTGAAGGACTATATTTTTTGACTGCTCTCCACTAGACTAAAAACTGGTTTGCATTTGAGCGCTCAGGTCAACGTGCAAAGGCATGTGTCTATATTTGGCTCCTGGCTGATGAAATTCCCTGAAACTTTGATTAGAAAAGAGAGCATACAATGTCAAGTGTTATGGTGTTTTAATGTTCAATATCCATCAATACCACAATTACAAAATAGCAAGTCATCACTGAATGTAGTTGAATGACATACGCATGACAAGCAACAAACACTGAGTAGTTTATTTGTCAGGTCATTAAATGATTACTTTTTTGGAGGGAACGTCTCAAAAAATGGGGAAGAAAAACAATAAACGCTTGTCTCTACGTCCTTGTTTGAGAAACGAGACCCATCAAACAGCACTTAATGTCATTTTTCCTTGCGCTTTCTGGAGGATTGGTAAAGATTTCAGAGGGCAATCACCTTCCTCAAGGACCCAATTTATACTGTGTGAGGAATCCATGCACAGGGGAAATGTCGTCTTATTCGTACAGTGGCTGCAGAGACCCCTTCCTTTCCGACTGATGTATGTTAACCTTTGCAGATGGAGCGGTTACTGCTGTTGAAAAGGCACCATATTGCTTGATAAACCATATCATCTGACATATTTGCTGCTTGGTTAGCCAAACAGAGGCTGTTTTCCCGTGATTTTCCATGTCGAATTTGTCACTGTGCATGTCTTTCCTGTTTCAGGTCACAAGGTAAGAAGGGAGGAGAAAAAAGAAAGAAGGAAAGAGGGAAAGAAAAACAATAACAACCATATCCCAGAATTCCTTGCCAATTTGAGTCATACAAGACAATAAGGTAATTTTCTTATCAAATGGCTATTAGCAGCTAATGTTCGAGTTATTTATATATTTCCATTTTTTGGGTGCCAGTCTTGATCTTTGTGTCGATAATGAGGGGGCTCGTGTGAGCAGACAGGATAATTAATAGGAATGTCAGTGACACTATATTAATAGCATCGCGCGTGGCATCAATTTGGTTTAGATTGCCTTTTTGACAAGCCATTTTAATTAAAAATATCAACACGAGCATTGAAGGACTACTGTAGCCATTTCGGGAAAATATCAAATAATGTTGCCATCTGGTACTTTCACCGTGTCTTGTCTTTTTGCTAATCATAAGTAATACACTGAAGTTTGGTATCAGTCACATCAGCACATCGTCGCCAACGGCTGCCAGTAGCTTCACTGTGGAGGACATGAGGCTCCGTCAGAAGCCACAGATGAGGAAAGGACACCTTACATACAAGAGCAAACCATTACTTGCAGTGGCCTCCATTCTGTCTCCAGGCCAGAGCAAATAAAAGCACTTACTGACATTAAGTTGTTGTAATGGGTAATTAGTGAATGGAAATCATGTGTTCACATGTGGACATTTACATACACTTGAAAGACATATATTTGAAACTATAATCACTAAACCAACCTACAGTTGATTAGTATAATTTATATTGTACAGAGTTGTATACAGTGTATTGACCCCAACACGTAGAACCTTAACGTCAAGTATGGTATCTCTTGTGTGTTATATAATGTTAATAATAAATAGCTTTTTTGCTTTTCTTGTTATTATCTTGTTATAATACATTTTAGCACATAGTTCTTTAGACCACAAGATTTAAAGGAAGTTCCAGTATAGCAAACACACATGAGTAAACCATCACTTCATATGACCTTCATTCTCTAACACTTGCAACCAGAACAAAGGGGTCTCTGAAGATTTTCTTGAAGGTGTTTTGAAATCTCTTTCTCTTTGTGTTGGTTGTTGTTTTTCTGTTCATCTTCGCCTCAGCGTGGCTGTCAGGCAGGGAGTGGGGGTGTTAGGTGTTGGGGGTGGGGGCGCTGGGGGGGTTGGCGGAGTGATGCATGGCTTTGCGGCCGTACGCTCGGCGTGTCTCACTGATCAGTGGGCTGACGGGCCGATCAATCTCTCTGACCACTCAGGGTCTCCCAGTCAGAGCTGTGGTCTCAATCCCTTCTATACTCCCTGGCCTCTACATGGCTCCAGCCACTCACAATGCACAGGGATCCCCGGACGGGAGCTAGAGTGAGCCACACACAAATCATAAACACAGGAAATGCAAACACACACACATGCACACACATATGCATGCACACAAACACACACATATGCATACATCCTCACACACACACATGCACGCAAACACACGCACACACACACCATTCTACATAGAACACATACTTACATAAAGGCCTACAAATGTGCATTATGCACATCCATACATGCATGCAGATTAACATACCAGCATTCGAACAGAATATAGACATATAGACAAATACACACGTATAGACAAATTCACACACACACACACACACACACATACATATTAACAAATAAAAATATACACACAAATACACATTCATCTGTACAGAAAATCTTGCTGAAAAGTGTACTTGACAACAACGTTTTTTTCTAAGCCATATTTCTAAGGTTGACTGCATAGTATAGGCCTACAAATAAAAAACAAAGCATATTTTCCAATTCAAACTAACTTCAGTTTGTAAATCACACTCAACTCTAAAAAGATACTTGAACTGCATATCTTTGAGTGAGTGTGGCCACTTGTGTGTTTGTGTGTGTGTGTGTGTGTGTGTGTGTAAAAAGAATCCTGCGTAGGGAAGAGACAGAATAGGTTCTAAGACGACACTACACATGCATCAGCCCACAAACACAGTCTTTTATTTTCTCCTTTTGGAAAAAAAAAGGAATTCACAAAGAAACAAAAGGATGAATGGAAAAAAGAACAAGGGATGCGAAGGAAAATGGGAAGAGAGCAAGAGCTGTTTGTGAGTTCTGACCTCTCCTCTGACTTGTGTTGGAAGGCGCTCTCCCTGGTTACTATGCGTCATGCTTTGTTTCCCCTGACGGGTAATTATTTTTTCCATTAAACACACAACACATATTTCACTTAGTTTCTGGGAATGAAATTTCAATCAGGGGCCATTAATGCAGCCTAGACAAGGGGAAAGTTTAGAAAAATAACAAGATGCAACAGCAAAGAAAATAATATACTGTCAATAGGGAAAAGAAAACACAAAAATAATCATTTGCCACTTGAAGGTGATGCATATGTTAAATTGTCAACAACCGCAGAAAAATTAATAGCTTTCTGCCATGGGAAAAATAAATGGAACGACTAGACAATCAATTACATATTTCCTTTACTTTCAGAGTCCTATAGAGATTCTCATGACAAAACTACAGTAGGTTCACTCAGACAAAACACGCGCCGCTGAAAGGTATTTCTCAGAGATTATTATCAGTGCCAAAACACGGTTTGATGGCACATCAGCATTTATACGTATAACTTGTGTGCACGTGTGTCATGTCATCTACAAAGTACGAAACATTTTCGAAATGCAAAAATGACTTTGCCTTACAAAATAGTTTTGTGTTGCATGAAGAATTCTGTCTATTTTAAGTGGAACAAAAACAAGGAGCCTGAGAAGGGGGAGGTTAAAAAAAAATCCATTTGAGGTCATTTGTATAGCGGTCGGTTTGCGTAATGCGTTTGGAGGTCCATGTGGTCGGAGAGCTTTGTGCCTCATTAATTTGTCAATAAGACCTCTCCCCATCTTACAGTCAGAGTAATGAGAGAGTGAGGCATCCAACTGCAAACCTCCACAGGTCTTTGGCCAACACACTGCCTCTTACCAGACCGAAAACCTCCCTATCATAAGCACTGCTGACAAAAGGACCCCCATGGCATTTCACTATTCAACATCTGAAAATGACTAAACTTTATGTCGCACTGTGCATGAGTCATTCATTGTACTGAGTTACTCGCTAATGTTATGACTCACTCATAAATCGCTCATTATATTAACACCTGAACAATACAAAATTACACACTTCTCTTTGTACTGAGTCACACTCCATACAATTTATTTTATATAAATATAAATATATATAAATATTTTTTTTTTATTTTTTTTTTTTCCCAGTATGCCCGTCAGTGTATTGGCATATAAACTCATCTACATGTTCCATTTTCAATTACCTGAATCAGAACAATATATAAGTTCATTATGTAACATGGCCCTTGTTTCCATTCGTAGTATAACACAATAGTGTCCCTGAGGTTCAGTTCACTCCTCTCCCTCCTCAAGAATTCTGCGCAATGACAACCAGACCGTCTCCAACCAGAAAAGTATGGCCAATGTGTTAGCTAAGGACACTGCAGAACAGGGCCAAAGTAAGAATACAGAAGGTCGGATATCAATTTCTTTTTTTTTTTGCCTTTTGCACTTAGCATATGCTTAAGTGTTCTGTTCCTTCAGCCCACAACTCATGTATGTAAAAATACACCATGTGACTAAATGTAGTAAAAGTGTCATCAGCGTAAATCCAGAAGGGACAGAAGGACCTTGAGGCCTGTGGGACACAGAGAGATAGAGAGAGAAAGAGACAGAAGGAGAGAAAGACAAAGAGAGAGGGGGATGCCTGACTGAGCCATATGAAGTAACAGTCCTCCATAGCCTATGATGTTGTGATCACTCTCTCTCTCTCTCTCTTTCTCTCTCTCTGTCTCCTTGACCCAGAAATGGCTGGCCTCTCCGTTAGCACAATGATCTGGTGTTGTGTAGTGCAATATATATGTGTGTGTGTGTGTGTGTGTGTGTGTGTGTGTGAGCCATGCAGACTGATGTGTGTGTGTGTGTATTATTTCTGCAGCTTTACTCCTGACTCTGATTTATGTAGCCAAGGGCACCTGATGTAACTCACAGTAAACACAGATGAGGCAGGTCAGTGTGTTCACGCCTGTACTGACGCCTCTATCAAAACAGTTTTGTGACGTGAGGACACCCTGCCAATCAGAGAACTCCAGTGTGAATAGTAAATTGGCAGCTAACACAAGCTGAATGGGGCACAAAAACTCACTTTCAATTTCGTTTTACTATGCCCCATTCAGTTAACGTTAGCTGCCAGTTTGCTATTTGGATGTTAATAAAATTTCCTTGTTCTTTTTCCTACGGACAGCACTCAGTGACCACAAACTACAGTGCTATGGATTGAATCACACCAAATTTCTGCTTTAATACTCAGAGCAACAAAATACTGGCATACTGATCTTTCAGTTTCAATCAGAGACAATCTGAGTCTCATTTACTCAGTTGACATAAAAAGACAGACAATCCTAAGTAAAAAGTCACAATGGGATATTTTCATCATGACTACGATATATCGTTTCTAAGTCTAGAGAATTGAAATTATAACGATTACGAATTTATGGATATTAAATTCATGTTTTGGAAGTATAATCAATACACTGGGAGCTGTCCCACAGTTGTCTACTCCACAGCACACCCACAGTCTGTGCTTATCACACCATATCAACGCCGTGAACCTGAAACGCCACGGATCGATACACGGACACACAGCCTGCACAAGGAGCAAAGCGTGAATCCGGCTACAATGATGATGACAGTGTTTGCACTCAACACTCCCACCCCCACCAGCTCAAACACACACACACACACACACACACACACACACACACACATTTCGCCAAGCCTGCTAACATTCCCTCTCTACCCGCCACCACCCCCCCCGCCCCCCCCAACATCCTCGCCGTTTTCCAGTTCAGGCCTCCAATTAACCTGTGCAAAGCGTGACTACAGTCACAGGCCAATGTGGCGACAGTGAATCCCTGTGTAGGGTGTTGCACTACTGGGATGATGTATCTGAAGGTGTTGGGGGTAGGGGTATGTGTATGGGGAACTTGTAATAGTGGTGTTCGTTGGTTTGGGGGGGGGGGCGTTGTGCTGGCAGCAGAATTGGGATTCAGGACTGGGGGTGGGGTGGAGTGGGGTGGGGTGGGGTGTGTGCGTGCATGTGTGTGTATGTGTGTGTGTGTGTGTGTGGGGTGACGGCTGGGGGCCCGTCCCTTGTCTGTGACATCGAAGTTTGTTCCAGTCATTCATCAAGTCCCTCCCTGCCCACCAAAGGGCCAAGCAAGTCCCCAAGCCTCCTGCTACCACTGTGGGTTGAGCTGGAGCTGTGTTGGGGGGGCGGGGGGTAGGAGGAATGTGCGGAGAGTGTATGTGCGTGTGTATGTGTGTGTGTGTGTGTGTGTGTGTGTGTGTGTGAGTGAGGGGATAGGTGGGGGTGTTGCAATATGTGCATTTTAGGTCTCTTGTGGGCTGGTGAAAGCGAGAGAGGATGAAGAACAGAAGAAGGAAAGAGAGTGAGGGAACGACAGGACGGGGGGGAGGGGGGAAAATCTGCTGATGTGCTCGCTGCTGCTAACTTTGATGGATCTCTTGTTGTCACTGGCTTTTGGTCCCGAACCCCGGGACAAAACAAAGGGAATCATTAACTCTATTGTGCTGCATGGGACTTTTATAGGTCTAGCAGGGTGGTGCCGGGTGCGGTTAGCCCCTACAGAGGCTGGGATGAGGGGATAATGTGAGACGAAGGAGGGGAAAAAAGAAAAGGAGAGAGAGTGAAACGACATGGGGTGCAGATGGGGTCGTCCAACGAGTTGCAAGGGTGGGGTGAGGTGGCCCGGGGTTTTTTTTGGGGGGGGATGGACCTAAAATTGGGTGCATTGGGTACGCATGGGTGGACAGGCACATAGGCCTGATTACAGGATGATTTAATGATGGCTGATAGGCCTGCTCCTCCCCAGCAGTGACTCACGTCTCTGATGGACCCAATACAACTGGCATATCCTTTTAAAGAAATACGCATATTTTTTTTTAGAGAGAAGTAGAGGAAGAAGTCTCTGTGTATGCATGTATGATTGTATGTATGATTGTATGATTGTATGTATGTATGTATGTATGTATGTATGTATGCATGTATGTATGTATGTCTGTCTTACAGCTAACAAGAAGCTGACATAGAGTGTGTTCTTCTCAGAGAACTGTGTGCTACTTTATGATGATCTAAAAGTTGCAGAGTGATAGGAACAGCTGGTTGGAATAAGCCAATCAGAGAAGTCATGATGTGGCAGCAGCTGTTGCCTGGCCTCCTGTGTCTGTGTTACTCTCTCTCTCTCTCTATCAAACACACACACACACACACACACACACACACAAACACACACACACACACACACACGCAGACGCACACACACACACACAAACGCACACATAGACACACACACATGCATACATACACACGCACACACACATCAACACATACACAAATGCACCCATATACACACACACGCACAAATACACACACAGCAGATATACTTCCTGTCATTAGGCAACGTTTGTTGTATTCTTTTGGCAGTGAACTATCTCTTACCAGCACTACTGAAACTGAAACTTTAACATTACACATCATTAACTTTCTTGCCATTACTGTAATCTGGAAGCCAGTATTGCAGGTGTATGTATGGATTGCAGCACATAGCTTACTTCTGGCTTGGTTAAAAAACTCCCATGTTCCTGTTTTTCCAAAGATAGACATGCTATTTTATCAACCGTTGTAGGGCTGAATTGATTAATAACTGAATTTACTCTGTCAAGCCCCTGCGCTTCAGAGCAACAAAGATTGCCACGCAACACAGCTTACAGTAGTCAACAGCTGCCCGAGAGCGAGTGAGCGGGAGAGCGAGCGAGCGTGGACCGCGGAGATGAAGAGTGTCGTCGAGCGCCCGAGGTCAGTGACTAACAGCACTGTTAGGGAGGCAAGGTCGTTTTAGTGCGAGAAAACAGTTCCCCTACACACACAGCCTCTTTCTCCACCCAACCCCCCCCCCCACCCCCAGTTTATAACCCAGATCTTTGGGCCTCTTTGGGCAATGGCAACTTTGACATTGATTAAGGCATGACAATAGCACACAGGGAATAGAATCATCAAGATGGATGCAGTGCCATGCTGAACTCATAGAGGGGAAATGATTTTTTTTTATCAGTGGTCACTATGGTTACTTAGAACAAACACAGAACCAGGGAGGGTTTATCTTATGGTGGAAAATAGTGTGTGTAGCCAATGTCCATTGTCAAACAGAGAGTCGGTTTCTTTTCTTTTTGCATTACCATACTGAAACATGCAGATGTGAACTCATACAAGGCAAAAGGATTTGGATACATGTTTAAACACTGATTTTGTAACCAAGACTATGTGAAAGAAAAATCAAGGCAGTAAATGAAAAAAAAAAAATGTTATTCACTGCACACACAGACAGACATTAGTGATAAACTCATCGTGGCACTGCACTTAAGTGGCCTCTTAACTGCTGTGTCCCAAATCTGATTCAAATGCTTGTGCACTAAAAGTTACCACTTCACGTGAAACTAATCATTCTCTTTTTAGTGTGCTTTAATAAAACTTAGCTTCTTCTGTGTGAATTTAATTCATTCCATTTGTTATGTGAGGACAACTCATTAGAATTGCCATTTATTATCATTAGACAAAAATTTTAAGCCCTCGTTCCCTGGAGATGCTAAGCGCTCTCTGTTCTCCCTCTGTTTGCATTGAAACAAATGTGAACTTGCTGATGCATTAGATTAATGTGTGCACTGCATGCAGGCTGCACGCGTTCGCTCATCTGGTGTATGTGTGTGTGTGTGTGTGTGTGTGTGTGTATGTGTGTGTGTGTGCTGGGGGGGCAAGAGGTTTTTTTTTTTTTTTTTTAACGTCTGCATGCTAGTCTGTATCCGTTTGCTGGATGGTCATTTAACGTCTGCCTGGCTAATTAATAGGAATATCACCACAAAGTGGGGCTCACATGCCAGTGATGCACATATTAAAAGCAGAAAATGTTCAGTCTTATGAGGCACTGATATACTGACAGTAGCTGGCTGTGCACTTCGGGAGAAAACTACACCATGAGAAGTGGCGTTACATTAAAAGGGGGTACAAGTCGAAGACGATCCTACATCCTTAGGTTGCAAAAATGTACCTCATGGAATGATCTAGAGTCCAGTTGTCCATGTCCAAGCAATCCATCTAAGCAGTCTGGAACCTTCTTCACTGTTTGATATGGTTGTAAAGCTTCTTTGGACCTGATGACAAGAGAAAATGCATTCTTTAGCACATTCAGGTATGCACATGCTCCTTGAAAGGGACATTACCACAATAAGGAGATGATGAACTCTTCTTAAAGCAACACTACGTAACAATTTGCATTTATGTTAACCTTTTCATCAGACAGTTCGATTTGGTATTATCTTCAAATTAATTTGGACAGCATATAGTCACATGAAGGGGGAATAAACACATTTTTCCACAAGCTATCCAGAACATGCACTGCACAGTTCTAGGCATGGGCTAGCAAACCACCACCAAATAAAACTTATATAGCTTGACATTGCTGACTCTATTGGCATCAGACACGAATTAGCATGTGCTAGCTGTACCGGAAAAGTTCTGGAAAGTGTTTTTTGAGAGGTTTTGGGTGCTTCTTGGGTGGTAGTTAGTCCACTAGTTTTACACCAAAACTTCCATTCAACTGAAGACTTCATTAACAGTTCCAGGTGTTTCAGGTTTGAAAGCTTTATAGACACACTGTAAGTGATGCATTAACATATTGCTTCAATACAGACAATAAATCTTGCTACTACACCTTTTTAATTCTCAAGCTGTTCAATGTAGCTGTGTTGTAAACAATTTGTGTAGCCCATCATTATTTCTAACATTTAATCTCTATAAATAATATTGATTAATTAGCAAGTCAAAATTACTGAAGATGATGTATGCAATATACATCACTGTCACAGGAACTCCTGTAACGAATCATTTACACTTGAAGTGTTTTAATTAGGAGCAACAGAAACTTAACTCTGAAGGGAAATGAGTGAGAACCGTGAGTCAGAGGTCACAGTTTACTCTTATTTGTTTAAGTCAGGAGAAAAACTTTTCACGATTTTTGACTAAAATTAATGGCTGAATCCCAATGCCCCCCTCCCTCCCCCTAAACCCTGAGCCCTCAAAGACTTAAAGGAGAAATCAAAGGAAAACCAAAAGTGAAATAAAGCTGCTGTTTCGCAAATTCGGCCCACATTACATCAAATTCTCTCGTTTTCATTCCTACCATCAGCTCTCAGTAACGTCAAACAACGGGACAACTGATTGATTCACACCGTATTTCCCCTTAAAAACAGGAATGAATTGACTTCATGATTGGCTGATTCATCAGTGAGGTCTTTATGGGTTTACAGTTAGGAAGGACACTGTAATTCAGCCATAGCCTCTTTTTTTAATGCAGTTTGTGAAGCCTAGTTTATGACATTGTTAGTGGTACGATCAATCTGTACAACTAAACATTTCCTCTATTAATACATATTAATAAACTTTATGTTGATGAACTACATTTATAGTTCAGGTATAATGTTTTGTTCTGACTGAATGGAATGAATGTATCAGCCTTATAAAAGAACTATAGTCATCAAGCTATGTATTCATAAGAGATTAAAGAAATACTATAAGATCAGCCCACTGCAATTGGTCATAAATAACATTAGCCCCATAAAAATCCCTCACAGCCTCAATTAGCTACTAAATCTGTGAGTTAAATCCCACCCCACTGCACACTTTTGATGAGTGCTCACAGCACACACACACACACAAACACACACACATACACACACTCCTATAACACTGCTGTGTGTGAAGGGCAGCTATGCATCTACCATTTAAGGCAACATTTGCCAACTCAACCCCACATCAATTACAACTAATGCACTGAGGCCCTAACACGCTGCACTGCGTTCAGGAGATGGATAGAATGTAACGACCTTTTTCACAAGGCCCATCATTGGCTTTGCCGTGGTATTAGTACATTCTAAATAGGGCTGTTTGGTCAGTCAACCCTTAAATATTTGGGGTCTGTTGGTGCTTATTGTGAGTGGAGGGTGGGGTGAGGGGGTGGGGGTTGGTATTCGTTGGGGAACAGCATACCTAGCGTAAGGTCCACATCCTTCGTGCAGATTGGCTTTGTCCCTCATTGTCATCATTACTGGGGGCATCAGAAGATACACACACACATAAAGCACCTGCCAGACACCGGGAATGAAGGTCACACTTGATTTGAATGCCTCATTTTTATTCCTTAATGAACCTGGCAGTGCATTCTGTAACATAATGTCTTGGTAATGCCAGACAGTAATTGGGACACTTTTCAGGGCTGCGCTCAGCCTTAGTGCACTGGGCATGGTTTCACCTGGCTGAGGAGACCGACACTGCAAGGGAGTCCACGCGCCACAAACCACAAACAAACTTCACTGTCACCATCCTTTTTCTTTTTTTTAACAGTTGATTTTTCTCTTTTTGCACCCTGTTCACACACACACACACACGCTACACAAACACACAGCAGGGGGAACAAGAAAAATAGACCAGGCGACAGCTCCTCGCTCACTCGTCACCAAATAAATCTCAATATCCAGACACAAAAGCATCCACAGCTTCACAGGTTTAATTATGTGACTCCAAGACACCCCTCGTCCTCCTATTTGGGCCTGATCACTGTACAATTGGAAGCTCAGGTAATTGATAATGCTTGTGTGAATAATGTTGTCAATTTTCTCCCTAAATCCTATTTTGGTGGCCATCTGGGTTCTCTAAATAGCACCCAGGGGAGAGGGGGTAATAGATAGTAATTACTCTGAAGTCATTTTCCTTCAAGACGTGTTTAGCGCTTATCTGTTTTACAATTAAAATGGAAACAAGCCGCTCCTTGCACATTTATTTTGAATGTAGAGTTTGCGTCATTGGTGTCGATGGTGTCTTGGCCTCTTCTCACTCATTCCAGCTACCGACAGGCATCTTTTGCCATGGCAAAAGAATTTACGTTATGAAATAATAAAAGTATAAGCTAATAGCTAAAAGTGTAACTAAATAGATAAAAAGGACTCCACTGAGTTCCCTTTGTGATGGAAACTAATGGAGAGGAGAGAAAAAAGAAAAAGGAAATAGAATACTACTGTTTTTGTCCCTGTTTTCCTTTCTAATAACAAGTCACAGTCCCACCTCAGAATAGTGTACAATGTGAAGACGTCTCCGTATGAGTTGTTTACATGTACCCCTCAGGACTCTCTGCTTTGCCTAAAGCTGGTTGTATCCAGTGCAGACACTGAAAGTCACCTTCGCTGTCTCAGGAGGCATAAATATCTTTATTCGGTGGTATCTAGCTAGGGTGGGTGCTGGGAGAGCAGTGTGTGTTTGTGTGTGTGTGTGTGTGTGTGTGTGCGTGCGTGGAGACCAGAGGTGCGGGGAGGTCGTGTAGAACCAGGCGGAGACACCGTCGTGACACTGTGACATGTTCAGACGCACTCCACTGAGCTGTGGCTCGTCCGACAACATGAAACAGGCCGGCAGTGTGCCACTAATAACGTTTCCGTGACCTCCTCTGCGTCTTTGTACACACATGTGTGTGTGTCTGTGTGTGTGTGTGTGTGTGTGTGTGTGTGTGTGTGTGTGTGTGCCACATGCAGCCTATATGTACACCTGCACAACAATTCTTACACACACTCTTAAACACACACACACACACACACACATACACACACAGTCAAGGCCGCATGCACAGCCAAACATACCCACAGTGAAATATAACCACATGGTCCTAGAACATTACACACTAGACACACATACACACACATTCAGCCCAAGTCAACAACTGTATTCCAAACATCTGTATCCCAAAACAAACAAACAAAAACTACAGTTTACTGAGGGGGTTGAAACAAAAGCACAGATAAGACGTAGCCGCAGCCAAACGAATCCAAGCATAGCTGGATAGCTGTCTCTCTGGGTTAGCGTGCTGGGCTGACAGGCGGGGAGAACTAATGTCTTCTCCACTGGGTCTGTGCCTCAGATGAGTAGAATTGCCCCTCTTCATAGAAAGGTTAATAGTCATTTGAACAGGGAAGGGGTGGGGGTGGAGGGGTGGGGGCAGGCGAGAGGGGAAACAACTCTGGCGTTCGTTTTCAGACATAACTGGAACAACAAATCCACTCCTGGCTAGGGTGTCCATCAGAGCTTGGTTGCGCTTGAGGAAAAAGGCGAAGAAAAGGGGTGGGGGGGAAGGGGGTTAGGGAGAGAAAAAAAAAACTGTGTAACAACCATATTTTAATTTCTTCACTTGTGTTAAAAGATTGGATCTTCATTTTCGCCTGTGGCCTGCAGGCAGGGATCAATGACATTTGAAATAATTGTTGTTTTAGGGGGATTCTCTGGAGGGGGTTTGCAGGGGGAAAATGGGAGGGAGGGGGGGGGAAACTGTGGAGAAGATTTGAGTAAATTACAGTGTCAGCTTCTATTTATTTGCGACGGGGATTGCCGGAGGCGCCTCTAGGAGAGGGCCATTAGAAGTCCATGGCCGATGATGACGGCAAGCGTGCGGCCATTGTAAGAAAGTTAGCGTGTAATGCGACCACTTATCGCCAAAGAGCCCCCTGTGGAGGGCCCGGGAGTTTGGGGGGGCGGGGGGGGGGATGGTGTTAGCTAGAAAGAGAGAGAGAAAGGATGGAGTCAAAAAGAGGGAGGGAGAAAGTGAGAGAAAGGCCGAGAGAGAGTGAGAAAAAGAGTGATAGCCAGAGAAAGAATGAAGCCGAAGGGAAGGAGGGAGGGAGAGAGAGAGAGAGAGAAAAAAAGTTGAAGAGAGATGACAGAGCCATAAATGTGAAAAAATCACAGAGGCCAAAGCAGACAGGCCCACAGCTCTGGCTCTTACAGACACCACTGGAGCCGTCATTAGGGAGCCACAGGCTAGCGTTAGAGTTATTCTGGTCAATCTGCTTTAATTTCATAATGACTTGTACTCTTATTTCTTATCCTCTTGTTTTTCCTCCTTACGTTGATAGAGTGCTATAAACACTTTCATGAAGTGTTATAAATTGTTCGAAAAGCACTTGAGTAATTAATGGTTGGCGTGTAGATAAGCCTATCTAGATAACTACTCATAAATAGGCATGACTGCACTCATAAAGCATTATGATGTTGTTTTATAAGTCTTTACAAGCTAAGTATTAACTATTTATAAATTGTTATCAGAACTTTAATTATTAACTTGTGTAAATTATTACAGAGCATTATAACTACTTTGCTTCGCTCCGCTCGCTTTACAGTATAGAACGGCCTCTTTGGGCTTATTGCTTAATAGCAGAACTATAACTACTTATAAATTGTTATATGAACTTGTGTAAATTATTACAAAGCATTATAACAACTTTGCTTCTTTGTGCTCGCTTCGTGCCTTTCAACACCCCTCATCTGTGCTGTATTTACGGTATAGAACGGCCTATCTGGGCTTATTGCTAAATAGTAGTAGTAGTTTATAAATTGTTATATGAATTTATGTAAATCAATACAAAGCATAATAACTACTTTAAGACCCTTCATTAATATGCTTTATAATTCATGACTTGTATGTATCACTACTGTGAGTAGGTATCCATCTCACGCAGTCATAAAACATTACAAGAGTGAGTGTGTGACTCACGTCCAATTTATTGAAACTTATCTTAATACATTTTTTGGAGAATGGACTATTTGGGCTTGGAGCATGCACTCTCAGCTCAATAAAAACAACACAATCAAACTAAACAACAGAAGAGACAAGATACTACCTCTTCAACTGACACTACAAAAACCTGAAATTCGACACTGCAAAAATAAATAACACATCGCTAAACATGCAAATATATCAACAGATAATGCCTGTGAAGTCCAGGACTGTGGCAAAGAGAAGCCTTGGAAACCTGCAGTCCCGACAATGAACAGGAAGTGAAGATGAAACACAGGCGTTATTAATTAGTCTACACTGATCCCTCTCACAGTGGTGCGTACATGGATGGGCACGGGGGGGCTGGTGTAGGAGTGGGGGTGATGAGGTGCTGGGGGCTGCTGGCTGGGGTGGAGGGGGATTTGGGGGTGCCCCGGGGGTGGTGTGCAGAGAGAAGGGAAGGGGGCAGAGACTGTTTGTAGGGTCTGCCAGACAAATGGTACAGGTCCCTGTGGGGACAGGGATTACTATGGGCTCTGTGTCTGTCAAACGTGCAAACACAATAGGCACAAGGAGGGAGGGCAGGGTGTGTGTGTGTGTGTGTGTGTGTGTGTGTGTGTGCTGAATTTGTGCGCGCTTGAAATTGTGTGTGTATGTGTATGTGTCTGTGCCTACATCTGTGCTTGAAATGTATCTGTGCTTGAAATGTGTATGCTGGTGTGCATTCATATGTTTGAAATGTGTGTATGTGTGTGTGTGCTTGAATGTGTGTGTATTTACATGTGTGTATGTGTGTGCTGATGGGACGGTGGCTTTGTGCAGGAAGGATGGGGGTGTGTGTGTAAGTGGGATCAGCCAGACTGGTAACCTCCGAGGGACACGAGCTGTGCACCCCTGAACCCCCGCCTCCACACACACACCTCCCAGTAGCCCTCCCCGGCAACCCCTACCCTGCCAAAGAATGTCTGTAATCCTGGCCCTGGCTGGATAGGCGTGTGGGTTAGAAGGAGGGGCAGGGTAGGAGGTTTGGAGGGGGGTAGGGTAGGGTTTTGGGGGTGAACGCTCTTGCTAACTCTGCTTATGTGGTGAGATTTTCTATTGTCGGACAGACTCAAAGAGAAGTGCGTGTGTGTGTGTGTGTGTGTGTGTGTGTGTGTGTGTGCGTGTGTTTGTATGTGTGTGTATGCACACTCTAGCGACGTGTTGTCCTCTCCTCCTCTGTCTCCGAACACCATCTCCACCCCCTCCACCCCTGCCCTGCCCCCCCCCCCCCCATCCTTCCACCCCCCTGCCCTTGCAAGCTCCCCTTTTTTCGCCATTGTCCAAAAATTACAATCACACTTTTTTTGATCTTTTGTGTGCGGCCCTGTTGACAGTGGGTACTGACTAAGGGAGTGGACATGGAGAGGATGTGACCCCTCTAACGCCTTCTTTTCTTCTCTCTGTTTGGCCACCGGCGCTCTGGGGAGGAAGTTGGCCAAGGGTTTACATTAGGCATTAGACCTGGGGGAGAAAGAAAAAGAGAAAGAGTGGGGCTTAAAGAGAGAGAGAGACTAGGCAAGCAGGAGCTCTGCATAGTAGAGGGATGCTACGGGACAGTGGGGAGCAAAGGAATTGAAACAGCAGGGTTGACGACAAGAAGAGAGGGAGGAGAAGAGGAAGAAGAAGAAGAAGAAAAGCTGATGATGCTGATGATGAAGGGGAGGAAGAGGAAAAGATGAGAGAAGAGGACTTTTCACGTCAGCGTGAGCATTTGTGTGTGTGTGTGTGTGTGTGTATTTTTCTTTATTTCATTCGTCTCCTTCTCTCTTTCTTCCCGGTCCTCTCCTCGAGCCCTTCAACAGATGCTTAGGCAGATGGTGGCAAATGAACAGAAAATGGCTGAAGACAAAACGCAAGCAGTAGATTAGCAGTCCCTGGGAGGCAGGACCTAGCAGAAAAAAAAAACTTCCTGCCGGCAGTAGCTTTCCTATAAGAATATGAGTTAAGAGCAAACGAGTTTAGCAGTAGCTTTCCTATAAGAATATGAGTTAAGAGCAAACGAGTTTAGCAGTAGCTTTCCTATAAGAATATGAGTTAAGAGCAAACGAGTTTAGCAGTAGCTTTCCTATAAGAATATGAGTTAAGAGCAAACGAGTTTAGCAGTAGTTTTTCTATAAGAATGTGAGTTGACAGCTAACGAATTAAGCAGTACTTTTCCCATTAGAATAAAAGCTGAGAGCTAACAAGTTTAGCTCCTTAGTTTAGAACGATCGTTTGGCCAACAGCAAATGGCCTGTACAGACTGATTGGTCAGGATACGCAGAAACTCTGTGGCATTATGGGAAGGGGAAAAAAAGAAAAAGTATTTGAGAGGCCCGCTGAGACGGTGAGGGGAGGTAACCCTGTCACGCGGGCCCGCGGATGAGCCATAACCCGTGCCGCCTTGCCACCGTTAATAAACAGGTGAGCGAGGGGCCGCCTCAGACGCCACTAATTGAGATCGGTTTTAACGGCCCTCGCCACTAAAGAGGAATGATTGGGAGTGTCTTCGCCGCAGGTGGAGGGAACATTTGCGGGGCAAGGAGAGAAAGAGAGAGAGAGAAAGAGAGAGAGAGAGAGAGAGTGGGAGAGAAAGAAGAGGGGGTTTTTAATTTCTTTCTAACGAGGGGACGGAAGCTTGGGGAGCTGAGGGGACACGTTTGAGTAAGCGGCGCCATTTCACAGCCTGCACACAGACACAGACGAAGGAGCCGTTTCGATCCAATCACTTCCACTTTATCTAAACCCCACCACCACACAGGTGTGGAAAAAAAACAATACAGACATTGGCTATGAATACTGTAAACAGCTCATATAAACTCTTATACATAGATTTAATTAACAAATGCAGATAAGCTATGAATACTGTTATCTATCATTAACTCTTTAGACTTAACACATCATCAATAGCGTACATTGTACCATGTCTACCTTTAGCCTCTCACTATGGACTGACTATGTCCGTCTCCTGTCTACGTCCATCTTTGAGTTTTACTCTACGTGCTTTGAGTGGCCTTTGTGAAATGTGCTATGTAAATAAATAAATTATTAACTAAATTACACTAATGCTGTCAATTGATTAATAATTATCTAATGAATCACAATAGAAAATGTAAGTTAATCAAGATTAATCACAATTAATCACACAGTTAAAGTTTCAGAATTCTCCTTCAGAAGTCAGTTTGTGTTCTGTAAACAAGCAAACTTCTCATGTCTGCCTGTTCTCAAGTACTGCCTGCTGACGAAGCGTTGAATTTAAAACATTACTGAATGTTAGGAACAGTACAATCAAGAAATCCTGTCACTGAATTCAAAACAATATCTTAAATTATTTACAAAATCTATACAGTGGATTAGCATGTTGCTAAAAGTATGTACAGTTGGCTGCTAAAATACATCGACAAACAAAACAAAGCAAGTGGTCTTGTGGTCAACTCAACCAATCACAACCAATTTACATTGTTATATATTACACAGCAGTGTAATATATATATTATCACAAAATGTATCACACTGTTGAAATAGAAGATATGCCAAAATGGCATGCAACTGCCTGTAGGGTAATGTAAACCTAATATAAATACAATAGTGTATCATATATCTATACGTAAACATACGATTGTTTACATGACATTAAGAAACTGTTATATGTTAGCTGGTAAAAAGGAATCTAAGTGGGTTAACTTGGAGTCTAAGTGGGTTAACACTGGGCCTAACTGGGTTATCAGGGGACTAACACAAGCGGCAGAGAAGTGCAAGTGTGTATGTGTGCCTGGTGCATCCATATTCAGATTCATATTCATATGGCCCCACCGAAGGAAAGGCCCACCACTTTGTCTTCCGACATGAAAACGGCGTCGGCAATCTCACCCTCCCAGAGGGGGCCAAGAAAGAATGGAATTGCTGTTTTTTACATTTCCGTAGCATTTCTGCCCATAAGGAATATGGAATAACAAATGAAATATTCCAGCCTATTGTCTGATTTATTTCTTTTATTATCTTCAAATATCAGCCCGCCGGTTTAAAGGATAGCGAGCCTCATTCGGTGAGGTCTGCTCTCGAGGGGGTTGACAGCATATCAACTTTATGCCGCATAAACAGGTCAGGATTGTCTGAGCCTTCCAATATGTTATACTTTAAGGTTTTGAGCATGCAGAATTTCTAAGTAGAAATTGAAAAAAGGGAGGTGTGTGGTAGGGGGAGGGATTCTTAAGGGATGCCTCTGAGGTGCCATCCCCCTCAAACACTCACACACACAAGACACACACACACACATACACACACACAGACACACACACACACATCCTCAACCACTGCCTTCTTGCCTCTGAAATGATAAATTTTCATGCCATCTATTCCTGAGATGTGGAGAACAAATGTGATTAATATCAAACCAGCAGGAGACCCAATGCACGGTGATATCCTGGACTGTTAAGTAATATTCTCCTCCTAAACAAGATGAGTGACAGAGCTTATTTCTTTATTTTCTTGGTGGGTGTTTTTTTTTTTTCTCCCTCTGTCCTCTTCTGAGCAAGAGTTTGGTCTGACTCAAATCACACACACACACACACACACACACACACGCACGCACACGTTGATGCTTCTCAGCTGACCGTTAGGGAGTTGCTTCATCCACTGTTCATGCCTTTCATCCCTCTATCCCAACTCCTCTTCTCGGTTCTAGCATATCAGAAAACTCGTACGACATTTAAATACCTTGGCTGCCTGTACAAATCACTCACAATCACTCCGCTCTTTTAGTAAAGATTCATCGACCACGGCCATATCATGCTTCAGGAAACATGAACAAATGGGCCTAACAGTTTCTACCCAATAGCTACATGACTGGAGAAAAAAAAATCAGACTGTAATTGTTCCTGATGTCTTATTCCTGGTCAGTGTTAAATGCAGTTTTTTTTTTTTTTTTGCTGTGATACTGCTTGATTTGGAGGCACTGCTAACCAAATAGGTAGCTTGAGTTCACACCATGAAGATCAAGGGATGGCCTGTAATTGCAATGCATCACTTGACAAAAAAATATGATGACGTTGGTAAATTGAGGGTTGGGCCATGTGTGTGAAGTCCATGTGTGATATTGACACTTGTGTGTTCCACTGTAAAACTGTGCCATGCAGATTTTAATATGCCAATCCATATCTGTTACTGAGTATTAAACAGGCTTTATTTCCCTCTTGTTTAACAAACTGCTCTGCATGAATCTCGTCCCACATGATGTTGCTTCCGTGTAAAAATGCGACGGCGTGTCCTTGAAGAACCAAATAAAGAATGCTTCATCGTCAGTGACCACCAACCGCGACAAATTTATGACTGTCTGCACTGTCTCATCATAAGCACAGAGTACTCAGTAAAATTTCATTGTAGCCCAAGTTTCAGGGGGAAATGAATAGATCTACCCACCAACGTAGCGCCCTCCCCACCCCCCACCCCCCCACCCATGTCTCTCCACCCCCCACCATCTTTCCCCCCGACCTTGAGGGAAATGTCCCTCAGCTCGGAACAGCAGGCGGCAGCCTGTGCATTGGAAGCTAAGACATCTTCCATTGGTTCATCTTGCACGCACTCTCTTTCTCTCTCTCTCTCTCTCTTTCACTCGCTCTTTCACTCTCTCTCTCTCTGCATTTTTGCCAAACAGACAGGCTAAAGATAGCTGGTATTCCACCTTGAACCGATCTGCAACTTCTCCCAGAGGAGAGAGCTTCAACACTCCCCCCTGCAAAAAAAAAAAGAAAAAAAAACTCTCCTGCGCTCTCTCTCACTCAGATACAGCATGGGGACACCGCTTTCGTGCCGAAATACCAAAGGAGGAACTCACACTTTAAATCAAGATAAAAGATTGAAATGGAAAATAATTGGTTAGGCAACCCCCCCCCCCCCCCCCCCCAAAAAAAAGAACCCCACCACTACTGTCTTCACCACCCCCTCCCCCACCCCAAGGAGCAGCAAGGCCCGGTAATGGAAACGCATGGCCGACGACTGGGACACTGACAGCGGCCTACGCAGTGACAGTCCTTTCTGATAATCTGGCCTGCCATAAAATTAGAATGGCAAATACCACCTGACAAAGATGCATGTTCCCTCCTCTATTGTCCTCTCATAAAAAAGAAAAAAAAAAACCCTCCTCACTGGTGACTCGTGGAACGCCGCAAACTTCAATTTAAATTTACAGCGCTGCGCAAGGAGAAGTGATATGCACTCAAAAATTTTTAATAACCTATTAAGTTACGACTTCAATTTCATTTTATGAATATTTTCCTTGGGGAGCAGCAGCCATCACCAGAGAAAGATAGAAATTTAAAAAAGATAAATAGTGCCATTAATCTACAACATTTCTCTTCCATTATCCTTGAAAATGAGGAGTTATTTTTGCTCAGATCCTCACGTAATTAGCTCCTTACACTTGATTCACTAGCCAGAAAATGACCATGTTCAGAAAATTAAAAATTTGTCATTAAGTGGGATTTAACATAATATCATTTATCTTTATATGTGCCTAAGCTGACAAGCGACAGCCTTGGATGTTGATCAGCCTTTTGTGTTGAAGGCAGCCACCAAACCACGTGCCTGTCTGTGTACCTTAATAGACCACCACTATAATCACTACCTCTTGATTAGACATTGTACGCTCAGTTCCGTCTGGAACACTTATGTGTGCATTTCTTTCGAGTGTGTGTGTGTGTGAGATGGTGAGTGTGTTAGTGTGTGTGTGTGTTTATAATGTGTTTTGGGCACTGTGTGAATAGCTCTGTTGTCAAAAAAGGAAATTATTTAATTACTTTGGTTACGCGTGCAGCAAAGTTGATATAGGCAAGATAGCAACTATTGTGCACAACTGCTGTGTCACAATGTTTGTTTACTGTAGTTCCCATTTATCATTGCATGCCTGGTTGTGTATGTATTTAATTATGTAATATAGGAAAAAAGGTGCAATAATACTTCATCTGCATCTGGACAATTATTCATTACTCAGTGAATGAAGATGAAAGATGCATTATGTGTCCTCAGTCAGCTTTATATTTTCATGTAAGGTGATGGCTGAGTTTGCCCATCCTGAATATACACATGTTTAAGTATATTTTCAAAGAGTCTTGGTTGAAGTTATTGTTTTTGACATTGTTTTTGTATTTTCTTGTTATATACTGTATATGACCGCTATTTTTAGCTGACGGATATGGTGAAGAGCTTTGGTCACCTGATGTTTTATGTGCTAAATAAGTAAACTAATAGTTATATTATATAAATATATCTTACACTGCGTGTAACATAGAAGGCCAAACCTTTTCAATTCTTCTTTCTTCACGGAGTCATGCTCTTAAAGAGAGGTTTGTGTAGACATCATTTTTGGAAGGTAAGCAATACACTGTAATAAAAGTGAATAAAAAGCAGAATAAAATCAGCTCAAACCAGCTACCCATTGCTTAGCCACTTAGTCATTTGACAAACCTGGATAGCATAATTTGGATGTCAGTGTGTCAGTATCTACACAAAATATGTTAATGCGATGGTATTTCAGCTTACATAGACACTTTAATTGTTTTTATTTAGCAATAAGGCAATTACTGTAAGAAGCAACTGAGACTTAAATCATCAGAGGAGGTGAAACAGCAGGATATCCACTGCAGTTTAGCAGATCATCAGAAGCGGGGTAAGAAATGGAATTGATAATTGAGCCCATTTCGCTTCACATCTTGCCATTACAGCCTAACAACATTCTTGTTTAGTTATTACTCTCTTGTGACTCTGAGGACAAGCGCAGCGACTGGCTCTTAATTTGAGTCAAAAACACATGTTTAATGTGGCTCTGTAAGCTTGGAGCTGTCATTGGATGTGTTCATGTGATGCTGTGCCTTTGGGTACTGAATAACCTTGAATCAAAAACATATCTTCAAAGGAATAGTCAGGAGTCAATCGACCCATACCCCTGCTGTTAAAGCGTTAGCTATCGGTTTGTGAATTCAGTCAACGTTAAACCAAATCGTCCTGTTCTTATTCCTTGCATTTAACCTCAACAAAATGCCTATGGGTCAACTGACTCTGGACTACACGTAACTGTGGTTCTGTGAGTTTGGAGCTATCATTGGTTGGGTTCATATACTGGACTTTTGGGTGCCGTATAACCTTGCCCATTTACTTTCATAGAAAGAGCAAAACTATGCACAGCAGACACACGTAATATACATTATAAATATGGCACATTGTCCTGAGCTAAAAAAACGAGATATCCATACAAAAAGCTCTCCAAACTGTCATATACTGGGCAGACATTTCAGGTGACCCCATCCTCCAGTGCAGACACGTAATTACTCCAAATATATCCAAGTAGTACTAATATTGACTATTACGCATGTGTATTGACATTTTGTAAGATGCTAAAAATGCATTTTTTAAATCTGTAATGATGGCTTATTGTTTCTCTGCTTCCACAAGATTCCACAGTATCCACCCATGTGGAAAAACGATAACTTGTATGTGTAGCCAGAAAGACCTCTCATCTTATGCTCATTCAATCCTCTCCTACGCCTCCCTCCCTCAAAACACTGGCCCCACTGTCTACACATTCAAAACTAATATACTCATTTAATAATAATATGTGAGGCTAGGCTGGTAATAAATCATTATGGGAGAGAGACTCTCTTCCACACACACGGACACACACACACACACACACACACCAGAGCCTTACAGTGAGGCAGTGACCCTATTGAGCATGTGTGACAAATATGCTGAATTACTGAGCGGAGTCAATTAATTTCAGCTGTGTGTTTTTTTTCTTCTTTACTTTCCTTTCTTTATTTTTTTTTTTTTGTTTGATAAAATAATTTTTACATCATGTCTGTGTGGGGTGGTGTCAGCCTTGGTCTTAACCTTACAAATCTGTCCTTGTAAACAATAGCAATGGGAAGGATTTGTTTACTATGGCAGTAGACTGTTTACCTTTCCATCAGCAGCTTTAATTGGTGATTTGATTGTCTTCATGTGTGCAATGAGGCTCAGGCGTTTGGCTTGGGTGGCCACAAAGATGCCTGTATGGGTAATACGTGTGTGTGTGTGTGTGTGTGTGTGTGTGTGTGTGTGTGTGTGTGTGTTCACACAAGAACTCAAAGAGTCTCCATCATGGACACAGCAAAAAAAAAACATGTTACTCACACAGAGGAACACAGACACTTCAAAAACAAACAAACAAAAAAATCATTGGTAAATCATTGGTAGCTTGAATCCTATCCTTGATGTTAGTCAACCAAAACACCATCATTACAGGCCTCTAAGGCAAGCAAACGTAAGCAACAATAACAACAACACAAACAATAACAAAAACACCAGCAGCAACTTACAAAAAAACTCTTTCCACGAACATTTTTCTACCCACACCCACCCACACACACACACACACACACAAACACACACACACAGACGCCCCCCCTTCTAAACGACACCAAGTGGCTTACATGCGATTCACATCGATTCATTCAGTTCCCAGGGGCTCCAACCAATCTCTCTTGTTCCCCCGTCAGGCCCCACTCGCCTCAACCACCAACTGCCATCAGGGCCATTAATCCATCCGCCGAAGATGACTATGACTGATTCGGCCGCCAAACAATCAATTTGTATCTGTGGCGCCGCGTTCCCCTCCGCGCGGATGCACGAAATATCATGAAAAAGTGTCACTGGTAATAGTTCCAGAACAATGAAATAATGGACTAATAAGACAATCAGCATTTGACCTTGGAGGACAGCTAATTCATCTACCCATCTATCTTAATTATTTCCCTCTGAAACCGGTTACAAAAGAGAAAAACTGAAACAATTCATTCGTTCGGCGGCGACGGTGACAAAATCCATTTTTTATCCCTTCGGAACATTTCTCTCTACCCCTTTCTTTTTTTCCTCTCTCTCCCTCCTCTTTCTTCCTTTCCACCTGATGCTGCACTTCCACACCATGAATTGTAGAGCTTTGACATACCAGCAGCAGGGGTTCTTCAAACACTGGGTATTTGCTCTAGAATGGCTCAATATTAGTGTTGCGTGATCCTCACAGCTATAGACCTTCACAATAAAAATATTCTCCTCATCTTACTGCTCTGTAAGACACAATGACTAGGGTTAGTATGTCATGTTTGTGTGTCTGTGTCATATATTTTCAGGGAACTAACAATAGCTGAATAAGTTTCAAGCACTCAAAGCTATTTTGTGCATGTGTGTGGTGTTTGGTGTGTGTGTATGCGTGTGTGTGTGTGTATGTATACGTCACTGGGTGTGTGTATGTGTGTCACACAGGTGAGACAGTGAAGGTCAGTGCAACATTTTAGGATGGTGTTCCACCTGAAAGAGCTGGCAACAGTGATCCAACAGCAACCAAAAAGAAATATATATTTATGCATCATGGGCAACACAGACAACATAGCCATCCAGCAACCAAAAAAATCCTGCCCATACAAGTGAGAGCTAACCACCCCTCCACCTTCCTACACACACCTCCATCATCCACACACCACACACACACACACACACACACACACACCATCATCCACAAGCGCACACACACACACACACACACACACACACACCATCATCCACAGACACACACACATCATCATCCACAAGCACACACACACACACACACACAGACACACACACATGCACACACAGACAGACACACACACACCATCATCCACAAGCACACACACACAGACACACACACATGCACACACACACACACACACACAGTCCTCCCACCCACCCTAGGTTCCAGAGAGAGAGAGAGAGAGAGAGAGAGAGAGAGAGAGACGGCAGAAGGCAGAGGAGGATGCGTCTGGGAAAAAGGCAGAGAAAAGGGGGCATTTGTCAGCCGACAGTGACAAAAGGAAGGGTTGAAGGGGCCTTGGTTGTGCCATTCAGACACAATTTGTAAGCCAGGCTGTTGACGTCGGGCCAAAGACTGGAGAACAGCTGGAGTCCCACCATGATTGATAAACGCGGGGGCCCCCAAGAACTTCATTTCGATATGAATGAAGACAAAAGCCCGACAGCGTTGGGGCGAGTGTGTCGTGTTGGAGAGCGTCATTAAGTGGCAACTCTGGACAAGCCCCAGACACTCAGATGGGGTGCATCAAAAAGCAATATAGGGGTCATCACCCCCATCTGATTAGAATCTTCATTGTGAAATAGTCATTTTTAAGCAACAATTTGACAATAAATTTACCCTTGGAGACTTTAGACACCCTGGGTATTACATTATAAGGAAGGAAAAGAAAGCACGTAACCCCTTCAAAATATTAACTTTTTCCAACTTTCTTTTTTTTTATAGTATATGTTGAGAAAGAACAATTTATCATATTACTATTATATATATTTTTTATTGTTTGTAGTACTGTGATGTAAAGTTTAAGCTTTTGAATCTAAAACATTTTTCATGTCATTTTGGCAACTATGTGATGACTTTGAAATGGCAAGCATTTATTTTTTTGTCATTATCCCTTGTATTCAATCAGGGAAAAAAACAAAAGCCCCCCAAAAAAGAGTGCAGTGTTTGGTGCTGGCTCCAATCCACAGCTCTTTCCAGCTGAGCTGAAAATTCTTGAGGCTAATCTTATTACCAGTGTGCCCTAAGCAGTGTGTCCAAACCCGGCGATAATCAAATGCAGCCGAATATTGACATCGACAATGCCTGGCCATGTTACAATCCCCCCCCCCAACACACACACACCTCGTCGTCACAGACCTTTACCCGAATTTGTGACCCATGTGAGAAGTGGGTCACTGAGAGAGAAGATGACCAGTTCAGTCATGGGTGAGATTATCTGTTCATTTACAGGGATCACTGCCTCATAAACCTACTGGAAACATCTTTATTAGGAACTGATTTACCCTGTAGGTTGTCCTGTCAGCTGGAGTTGGCAGGCAGGTTAGTTCTCTGCCATGCATATGTATTGGTGTGTTTAAATAAATAAATAAATAAATAATCGTTCCATGATTCCTGTTAGACGAGAATACTTTTCTTAGACTAGAATATTCTTTCCCCTGTGAAATCCATCTTTTAAAAGATTTTCCGTTTTGCTTTGAATGAGACCAAGGCGTTTTCCTTAGCTAACACCGGTGTGAGTGTGTGTGTGTGTGTTTTTTTTTTCTAATCATTCACTGCGCCCATTGTAGTAGTGGGCACATCCAACCTTGACCTATTCAATGGCTGGGTAGTTGCTACAGAGCTGCACGGCAAATTGAAAAGTTTTCCAACGCTAAGTGAAATGTATGGCCCCTGACTGAAGTCCATAAAAATTGGGGATTGTTCCATTTAATTCCAAATTCTATTTCAGACGTCTCTCATAGTCTTCTCCACAGGGTCACATCCATCCAGCAATACAGCTCAGAGTCGAGCTGCCAACGTCGAAAACAAATGAGTGAATATTGATGAACCTGAAAAATCCACTGGGCGTATATGTAATTTTTTTTTTTTTCTTTTTTAGATAGAACCACCCCCACAACCACCACCTTCTCTTTTGTGGGTGGAAAACACCACAGGGATGGGAGGGTGGGTGGATGATGGGGGAAATTGTGAGTATGAAACCACCAGGAGAGGAGGGAAGCGTCCTTCTCAATATTCAGACGAGAGGCGTATGGAGTGAAGTTTGTCGGAAGGAGATATCAATCTCACTTTGAGCCGCAGAAGCTTCATTTGTTTGTGAGGGATGTGAGGGTGCTGTTTAAGTGACGACGCCAATTCTTCAAAACCCACTTGCGCCTGACACCCCATTGCCTTTGTATTTATTGTCTCGGACCCAAGTTTAGGGGGACCCATGATAGAAATTGGACGGACATAAACTGTATAGCTCAGAAGATGGAAGTTGTGAAGTACAATATGTCAGTGAGAAAGTTGAGTTTTGCAGGTTTGAGTTTGTCCATGGCGATTACACTTCTTATGAGGTAATATTTTAAAGAGCTTTGAGGCATGTCATATGCGCAGTAATTTCCCGTCTGTAAGCCGTGTAGTGTATAAACCCCATTTCAGTGTTTTGTGCAAATTAATAAACAAACAAACAAACAAACCATATATTGACCACACACTTGTACTAACCACACTTAACTACAAATTAGTGAAGGAATTAGGTAGAATGAAGAAAAATTGCACTCCCATGTATAGTCATCCCCTATGTTGTTTTCACAGATGAAGAAATTTTGCAAGTTCAAGGTTTTAACTTCAGAATATTACAGTAAACACATAAATCGTGGACAATCCATTTGTGAACAATCCATGAACAATCCGTGGACACTTATGGACAATCTATGGACAATTATGGACAATCCATCCAACAGTGTTACTAAATGTCGATGTTGCCCTATAGAATTTATATGGCACTAGAGACCTATGTGGCATCATATTTCCACAGACAATTTGAAAAATTATACCAAAATAACAGTCATTATCATAAGATATTTTAAAAATACACATTTTATTTGTGGCCACTTTAGGTTATATTTCACACACAAGGTGTAATAAGCCCTCATCTTATCAATTGGTGACCAATTTAACAACAATCATGCTTTGATATAAGATGATACATTTCATAAGGTGATTTTGCAGATGACCGATCAATGCTGGCTATCAAAAAAACAAAAACAAAACAAACCCCCCCCAAAAAGGAATAGAAAATACATACTGATAACAAAAGGCGGTGCTTAAAGAATGCTTAAATGTCTCAAGATTCTGAGGATAAATTCTTAAAGAGCAGCTTCCACTACTTTGCATACACAGAAAGCCATAACAGTAATATGGTTATTATTCCTCTATATAGTGCTATTGAGGTTTCAAAGTGGCTAACAATGATAATCACTTTAATATCAAGGTCAGCCACTTTATATACCATAAAACCAGCGTATGCTTCCCTGTCAGTTTAGTCAGAATATATTTATTGTGACGACAACAGCAGCATTCCAAACCTCAGCATTCCAAAACCTGGATTATAGATTCTCTGACTCATTAACGTCTAATACTCTCTCCAACACACACACACACACACATTCTCAGACACACACACATACACACACATAAACCTACACACCCATGGAAACTTCTAGCATCAAGGAGGCAGGGAGTCATTCTTCTTGCAGTTTTAGCTGTGCAATGGGCCATGTGGTTCCCTCGGAGTGTGTGTGTGTGTGTGTGTGTGCTCGCAAGTGGGAGCCAGGCCTCCACGGCTGCTCAGTTGAGCCTGGTTTACCAACACTATTGATTGCAGGTGATGTTCTGGACAGGGTCCATCTGACCTCTGGAGGGGTTTAAATACATCATTGTCCGAGCGAGACCTCCTGAGACTGCAGTTTAGTGTGTCTCTGTGTGTGTGTGTGTGTGCGTTTAAGTGTGCGTGTGTGTGTGTGTGAGTGAATGAATGAAGTCCACAGTCACTTGGCTTGATACAAAGCCTGATGAAGGTGTTTCATGGAACAAAAACTATTCAAGACGGGTGTGTTTTGTGAGTTTTGCACGAAACATTTTGTAACATTTGCCGAATCACTCCATTATCAGGTGCACAAGAAAGGCTTAAAATAGTTAGATAGTTCTCTAAGACTTGGAAATATACCACTATGATTTTAGGGTTTACATTTATACGAACATTTGCTTTAATCGTTTTATGAAATATTTAATGAATAATCTAATCAAAAAGATTATTAATTGATGATACAAATCACAGTACTCTCAATTAGTCCCCCATGCTCATAGAGAGTTGTGCAACAAAGCCGCAGTAAGAGTTCTTACATTGCTGGTGTCACTGAATTTATTTCAATGGTGTCCACTTTTCTCCAAAATAACGCAAAATGGATTTTTTTTTCGTCACATCCATAAATAAAACACCAGATATTTAAAGTCTGTAAATGATTATACAATTAGGGGATCTGCTGTACTGAGCTGTAGAGATTGCTGTAGAGAAAAACTACAAAATATCTGAATATTATGTTAGTTCAAATTCTGTTACTTCCATAAGGCTGGTATAGCCCAAAATACAGACACAGTACAGATTTTACCAACATGGCAACAGTCAAGGTAACTCAAAACCTTTGCGTTGCTCGCCTGCATACTTCTCTGCCTGTTTATCGTTTATTCACAGAAATCTCCACCTGACCTGATCATTGAATCGCTGAAGTTTTTTTTTTTTTTTTTCCTCCAGTCGTCTCATTGAGGTCTCATTTTCAGTCCTTATCAAGGCAGCCATTTATCTCTCCGACACACGAACCAGACGGGTGGGAGTTACTGACACTTGAGTGGGCATCCATCCAAGTACGCGTCATATCACCGTAAATCAATTCATTCTCTCACCCTTTACACACGGCATGCTAATTAGGAATATTATTAATAAGCAATCATGTTAACATTTACCCGAGTGTGTGTGTGTGTGTGTGTCTCTGTGAGTGTGAGTGTGGATGTATGTGTGAATCCGTCTGTCTCTTTGTGTATGTGGGAGTGTAGGTTGAATGTTTGTGAGTGTGTGTGTGTGTGTGTGTGTGAGTTTTTTGTGTGTCTGTATGTGTGCTTATGGAGAGTGTGTGGGTTAGCAAGGCCCATTCCTCCAATACATCTGAAAGCAGTTGATGTAAAGCTGAAGAGACATGGGCTTACCTGCCAGAAGAAACTTACTTCACCACCTATCAACACAACATGAGAAATGGGATCAGGTGTGTGTGTGTGTGTGTGATGTGTGTGTGTGTGTGTGTGTGCCTTTTATAAGAGAGTGAGGGTGTGCGTGTTTGTGCATGATTTTAAATTAATTAACATCAGACCTCTTGTAGCCGTTCATTTCTGTAAACAAACATTCTAATATGCTGTAATTAATCCAATCTGCCAAGGCTCTGGGTTTTCCCCACCTACCCTGCCCCCCCCCCCCCCACCCCCCAGTGATCCTTCTCCACTTCAGTCTGTGCTTCTGTTCAAGAGTTTATTGCCACTCCACGGAGGATGATGGAGAGCATCTTCCCAGCCCATACTCCACACTCTCCAAGCCTTTCAGCACAAGTGCAGGACCTGCTCCAAAAACATACACATACCACACAGGCAGGCCTTATCCCTTATAGCCACAGGTCTTACTGTTGTCATTACCATATCTTCAAATAGTTGAGTCTGCTGAGGAAAAATATATACAGTGTGTGTCTGTGTATGTATACATGTATATATATAAGCACATATATATATATACACACACACACACACATATAAATATATAGGTGATGGAGATTTATGATTATGAACCTGGGGTGGTTTAACTCCATTGGTAGTACACAGTAGAACACAGTATGCTCCTTCCACATCCACATATTACCCTTCTGTTCCAACTGCATCTCTTTCTCTGTCAAACACACCCACACTCACACCACAAACACACACACACGTGCACGCACTATTGCCTGCATACACACTCCTGTGAAAAAACAAAATGCTCGCTATCTTCCAGCCTCACAGACTGTGCTTCCCTTAAACCCCTCATGGCAATGATTTTTGAATCAGTTTACTGTTGCTGGTGTCATTTATTTCTTTATTTCACTTGCAGGGCCAAAGGCATGGCGTAGCCAACATGGCTATCAGGCCAGAGAGAGAGAGGGGAGAGAGAGAGAGAGAGAGAGAGAGAGAGGGAGGGAGAGGGAGAGAGAGAGGGAGGGTCCAACATGGGTGGCTGGGCTGCATCCGTAAGAATAAGGTTTAATCTGCCAGATAATGAGGGGAGTGGTGTGTGTGTGTGTGTGTGTGTGTGTGTGTGTATGAACAATAATATGTGTTTGTATAGATCTCGGTTTGCTTCTAAGTGAGTATGTCTGAGTGGATGTGTGTGTGCGTGAGCTATCATATGTGCTGGTGTGTGTGTGTGTGAGAGAGAGAGAAAAAGAGGGGTTCACGTTCATGTGTGTATGTGTATGTCCATGTGTGTTTATGTGTGTTCATGTACAAATGTATCTCTGTAAGACTGAGCACACCACAGTGTGTGTGTTTGTGTGTGTGTGTGTGTGTGTGTGTGTGTACTTGGTGTGTGTGTATGTGCAAGCGAGCGCCCTACATGTCCACTGCATGACTACACTAGGCTTCCTCTCTCTCCCCTTCACTCTGCCGTTACACTCGTTCACAAGCGACTAGCCTGGCGCCGCCGCTAGCCATTGGCTCGCTAGCCACAGCAGCAGTGGCAACAGCGTGGCAGTAGGTGGTGGTGGGTGTGTGGCTGCCCGTGCTCCATTTGCCTGTTAATGAGCGCTGTTGTCATGGGTACCCATGTGTGCCGTGTCGGCAGGCGAGCGGGCGGCACTTTCACCTGGCGCTCTGACCAGCGAGCTGCCCAGTCAGCCCGGACGGCCCCCTGCCAACAGATGTTTGGCCGCTTACTCGCTCACCCACTCGCTCGTCTGCACATCAGTGGGGGTGTGGGGGAGGGGTGTGTGGGGGGGGTATGGGGTGGAGGGACCGGCCCACCAGGGACACGCATGGTCAGAGGGCCCGGAAATATAGCTGGGGACCAGAGCCACACCGTCTGTCTTCCTGCATAACATAGGCATGCTAAAACAAGATGATCCTAGCCTCTGCTGTGTCTGTGAAAAACGACTTGAGATTAGATGAGAAAGGCGTTTTTGGAATGCCTGAAAGGGACGCACACTGTGAATTAAGCAGAACAAGATAACTATAATCGATAAGCAAAATAGTCATATATTTTTTTATATTTTGCTTTGGAAACATTATTTTTGTAAGCATGATTTGAAAGACAAATATTATAGACAATATTAAGACCTTTGAAACTCCAGATGCCTTAGATTGTGGGTTTGTTTCAGGTTTCAGGAAAATGTTGAAAGTAGAGGGAATGAATGACTAGTGTGCCCATGCAAAAAAGATTGCTGATGTAATGATTGCTTTGTTTATTCAACCATTTATTTGTTTGTTTGTTGACACTTCTGCTGGACTGAGCATGTGACGGGCCCAGACAGGTTGTGCGTGTGTGTATTTGTGTTTGTGTGAGTGTGTGTAGTGATTTACGAGAGGTCACTGCCGTTCCTGATCTTCATGCCATAGGATGGATGGGCAGGCCTGTAGTCATTACATCACTGTCTGACAACAGCACTTAATTACTAATGATGAGGTGAGGCCTCCATTTGCTGCATGTGGCCCAGGCCCATCCCCTGGACATACAGGCCACGTCCGGGGAGGAAGGGTTATGCAGACATCAGAGTGCTGGCAGCTGTGGATACATCAGCCGCCCCGACTCTAAATGTCGGAGAAATTTGTTTACAGATGGCAAACAAATTTGTCCACAGATAATGTGGGTCCTTAGATGACGTCATTTGTTTCATCAGTGCTGTGCCGACTAGGGGGAATTGACTTGTTTTGTTTTATTTTTTTTTGTTTATTTTGTTTTGCTTTGTTTTGGTTTTGCACAGTTTACCTGCAAAAGGCCTTTGTAAAACCTTCAGTGATTAGGATGGTATCTAATACGGTCTCATGGTGATAAAAGACTTAAACAAGACTTTACAGCAGAGGCTCTTCGGTGTCTGTATCTGACAATGTGCTAAGATAAGGAATATTAACAATGACACACGCATATCAGGAGCGTATACATATAGGTTTCTGTCGGTCTGTCATGCCATGTTAAGCGGCTAGCAGTGCGCTAAGCACGCTGACATCAGCACAGCCAACTCATACAAGCAAGCAAGGAAGCCTAGGTCCAACTACTTTCTGATTATGTGGAGACAGATTGAGAGCGCAGAGTCAAAAAGCTCCCACGTACACTTACACACACGCACACGCACGCGCGCGCACACACACACACACTGACACACAAATACACTCATACAGTACATACACACACACTCACACACACACAAAAACATGTAAAACATGCATTCAAACACTCACATAAACACACACACACAGATAACACACACATAAACACACTGCACACACACACACACACAAATACACACATACACACTCGTCAAGCTGTCCCCAACACATCCTAAATATGCGTTAAAAAATGGCAGGGTTGTGTGCTTTAATGTGCCTCGCTCCTGGAGAAATGGGTAATGGATGCATGGCCTTGAGTGAGCTAATGGAGAAGCGTGATTTTTCTCCTGCCTGATTATCCACCCCTGTGTTGACGTACAGATGTAAACAGCCCGCGATCCACACTTCGCTTCCCAACCCCCCCCCCCCACCCCCCACCTCTCTCTTCCTCTTTCTCTCTCTCTTTCTTTCTTCCCTTCTTTTCCTTTCTTTCTTTCTCCCTTCCATCTGCTAGACAATAGCTTCAGATTTTTAATCCATTTGCAAGTGGGGGAGCATCCACAAATTACAAATTGCAGATGTTTTTGCTCCCTCGTTTTTTTTCCTCTCTCCCTCCATCTTTCTCTTTACTCTCTTCCTCTCCCTTCTCAGTCTATGCATGTCGTCCCTTCACTACACTTCTCCGTCAGTATCTCTGTGTATGTTCATCAATGTATCTCTGATTCTCATCTTTCCGGCTCTCTTTCCTTCTATACTGACAACCCGTGTTTGATGGTTTATGCATCTCTAGTCATCATCTCTTACCACTTTCCTCCTCACGCTCTCTTTCCAGTCTTTCATTCTTTCCTTCTCTATATATTCTTTCTCTCTTTCCCTCTCTCTCTCCTGCTCACTTTCTCTCTCTCTGTCTCTATTCTTTCAATCTTTCCTTCTCTATACATTCTTTCATTCTCTCCCTTCCACCCTCCTCCTCACTTTTACTTTCTCTATCCCTTATCTTTTCCTCCCCCCCTCTCCCTCATCTTTTTCTTTATCTATTTTCTCTTTCCCTCTCTCCCACCCTCTCTCCTCCTCCTCTCTCTCTCCCTCTCCCTTCCTCCCTCTTCCTCTCTCTATACTCTCTGTCTCTCTCTCCATTCCTCCTTCATCTCTCACTATTCTTTCTTTCCCTCTATCCCTTCCTCCCTCCTCCTCTCCTCTCTCTCTTTCCATCTCTCCCTCCTCCTCTTTTTCTCTCTATTCTCTCTATTCCCTCTTTCCCTCCTCCTCCTCTCCTTCTCTCCCTCTCTCTGTCACTCTGTGTCTCGCTCTCTTCCCCTGCTCTTTGGCAGTCATTAGGCATCCGGTCCCATCATGGCGCCATATGACTCTGTCATCATTTGGTAATTAAACCTTTGCTCGTTTAAATATGAAAAGCTGGCGAGGGTGCCATCATCGACACTGTTGCACACGCGGCACAAACCAGAGTCCTGTCTGTATAAAAGATAATAAAAACACAGAAAACATACACACAGAAAAAAAAACTTGACAGGTTGACAGGCTTGTTTTCAGTTTCTGTTGGTAAATAAATAAACAGCAGAATTCACTTTTCCTGTTATTGGGGGAAAAAAAATTACAATCTATTGATGTGTACAGATTAAGAGTGTTATGACTAGAGTCTGGACAAAGGTGACAGACCATCTCATTCTCATTTACAGGTCTAGGCCACTAACACCATAATGCATCCTCCCTATATGACTGGTAATAAAGGAAAAGTAAAGTAAAGTTGACTGATTTGACTGATATGTAGCAGATGCTTTTATCTAAAGCGACACGGACTCGTAACATGAGGTTCGAGAATCAAACCTGGGTCGCCCAATAGTCAGGGTTTTTTTTTTTTTTTTTTTTTTTTTTTACTACTTTACTATTGTAGTGCTTTCATTTTCAATCACATTTTAGTACAGGTTATTTTTCTATTGCGCTAGCATTTTAACAATTTCATATGCTGTATTAATAAAACAGGAACAAACATATACACCAAGGCAAGGCCCGATAGTCATCGGAGCTATGTAACCTGCTCCTCCACATCCCCATGTGGCCTTGAGACATCTCACCGCCCAGTCACCCCTTTCCTGTTTCCCCCAGCTCCTCCAACTAACTCATTCTACTGTAACACTGATAAATACACTACCTCTCAACACAAAAATAACATTGTCACATACAGCCTCGGATCCCCATACCAAGGCTTAAGATAGCTTCAAAGAGGAGCCATCACGGCCAAGGACATCCAAAGATCTTGACCAATCCATTTTACATCTTTCTATTCCTAACCCTGGAAAAAAATATTCTAACAGGTTCCTCCTCAGACCAGGGCTGCAACATTAAATTGACTTCATGATTAGCTGTCATCTATTAGATTAATTGGCTAGTTTGGTAAGTGGAAACATGGTTTGCTCAATTTTTAAGGGCAATATCTCAAAATTCTGTCATTAAGCTTATTAAATTTGAATAATCTGCATGCCTTACATAGTCTTCTATGACAGTAAAATATACAGTACAGTAAAGTACAGCTAAATATCATTTATACCCTCTGGGTATAAAAAGGCATTTGTGGGTATAACCTTGGACTTTTCAGAAACACCGTTTGACATTTTTTCCCTATTTTACAACATTTTATTGATCAAACATGTAATCGAGACTGATCGAGAAAATAATCAACAGATTAATAGACTATGAAAATAATCGTTACTTGCAGCCCTACTTCAAACCCAGGCTACCTCCCTGTCTCTCCCCAGCCTCAGCTGTGGAGGGCTGGGGGAGTGTGTGTGGGGGAGTGTGTGTGGGGGAGTCTGGGCCATGGTGCTACGGCTCCCTCCACAGATCAAGGTCACAATTTTCATGATCATTACAGCACGGAAGGTGACAGGAAGCATTTACGGAAGTGATCAGGGGCTTATGTGGAAACTGCTCATCCGTGGGTTTCGGCGGAGAGCAATATACGAGCAACACACACACACACACACACACGCACACACACAGGCAGACACGCGTGTGCATGTGTGTGTGTGTTGGTTCCACACACAGACAGACACAAACACACAAAAATGCACAAACACACAGACACACACACACACACACACACACACCACACACACACACAAATCCTCACACACTTGAGCATGTGTACTCTCCTTCCCTTCGATAAACACAGCTAGGGACTCAATAGTTTTTAAACTATAAAATAACTGTGGATCAACATCTATCCCATAATGAACACACACACACACACACAAAACCTCCTATTTCTCTCATTTGCATACTCATAATCAAACAAACACATTACCTATGATGAGTCTGTGCAAAGACGTACACAAAACCAGATGAATACACACACACAGAAATCTCCAACAATCCTTACTTAATCTACAAGAACAATCTAGAAACCCACATCGAGAAACAGTAGAGATGCAAGTGGAAAAATATTGTAAATTATTGTAAATAAAGCCCATTAAATAATGGACATCCCAGGGCCACTATGGCCACACAGAGAGACCTCACCACACAAGGCCTGGAAGAATGACGGCTTGCATCATTCCTCATATGTTGCATCATCAACATGCATCATAACAAACACTTACTGGGAGGTGATGACAGACAGAGACATTATGAAATGGGAATCATAACACATGACACCAGTATTTGCATTACTATGGGCCAATATGTCACCACACCAGAGGGAGCCAGAAGGGAGACCCATTGCTGCTGTGGCCTTAGGGCACACGGGCCAGCAGTGCCGTTTCCCATATTGTAACCATGTGATGGGAAGCTGTTTCGTGTCGGCTTAAGAGGAAAGCAGCTGGTTGGGACACCCCAGCACTGCTTCAGGGCAGTGGTGTACACAGTGCACACACACATGTATGCACGCGCACACACACGCACACTACACACACTCACACATACACAAGTGTGTAGACACACAGACAGAAAAAGAGAGACTCAAACACATGCACACCCAGGAAACAGTTCAGGAAAGAGCTTTGGACCACCAACACATTTACAGACATATAACATATTGACAAGATGACTAAACTTAAGACAACTTAGATGACTAGATCTGAAAAGATGTAATTTGACCACATATATATATGCTTACAGATCTAAAAAACTAAATTATAATAATAAATAAGTACTAACTCGGAAAGAAATACAGTATAATGTAGACAATCCAAATGTGGTCAATTTGTCAGACTACAAGGTAATGCAATGTTGCTGATTTGATTATTATAAAGGACAGAAAACCGCTTGACTTTCACCCGATGCAAAGAATTCCAAAGGCATGTCGCCTTAAATAGCATACGCTAAGCAACAGAACTGTCAAACGACTATGTTAATTATGAGATGCGCATCGTTAATAAGTTATGTTTCTTTGTCACGTTTGCTTTTTAATGGAGGCGAGGCATTCGTCACACAGCTGTTTAGTGGGTTGCAATCACAGTGTGCCGGTGTATGCCATCGGGCGTGGGCGGCAGGGGCTGAGGTCCCGTCGACTGCGGCACACGTTTGACTATTCATGTGGAAAGTTTGAAGGGGTTGAAGTGGGGAGACTTATATTTTCCCGGAAGGCCATGATATAAAAATCTTTTCTTCAATCCAAAAATCCCACTTTTAATCCAGCACTTCGGGGCACATTTAACAATTACCCTCAAATCTGCATATTGTATGAACTGCGAAAACACCTCTCAGGTCTATACCGACTTCTTATTCCTTTGTGCTTTAACTATATTAGTGTAAAAATAATGGGATTACGGTTAGGAGAGAAGGTCGTTAAACTGCTGCTTATTTGATGAAAAATAACTGAAGAGGCATATAGCCTACCCACATTTAAAATGATCATAAAGACATCTATATTTATTAATATTACTATTAGCATAATAATAATAATAATAATAATAATAATAATAATAATAATAGTGTTATAATGACTTGTTTGCAATGACAAGTTAATAATAATACCTTAATAAAAATCATAATATGACATAAGAACTTCACATTAATTAATATTCCCTTTGCTTAAAATGCTAATGGAATGTTAATTTCTCTAAACCATTTGTATAGCCTATACCGGAGGCAGGCAAAATTTTGAAAGCGGTACAGACTGACTAGTTTAGTGCTTAAGGTTAGAAAAGTAATTTAACTGAGACAGTACTAATCAAAGTCATTAAACCCGAATGCAATTGCTCGCCATTTCATCTCTTGTGTAGCCCAGTGGTGCTCATCTAAATCTTTGCCATTTCCTTTATTTGCTACTCTCTCTCTCTCTCTCTGTGTGTGTGTATGTGTTTGTAAGTGAGAGAGAGAGAGAGAGAGAGAGAGAGACGGAGAGAGAGTTATTAGCTCCCAGCTGTCATCTGATCTATAAAATGTCGTTCATTTGAATTCTTAATAAATAGTCTAAAGGCAGTACCGTTTTACGGCAGCACTCAGGCTAGCATATTTCTGCAGTATGAGTCTTATTATCTCAAATATGGGCCCGTAACAGCCGTAAAAGTTTAACTGTAAATTTTATTCCCATTCTTAATTTTTGATGGTTTTCCATGAAAGACAGTAAGTTTAAATGGACTATCGTCACCATGGGCAACTCTCTCGACATATTCAGTTAAATGTTTTGAAAGGAACATGAAACTGCACGTGAACTGGTGCTTGCGCCAGGAGAAATCAGTGCGCGTTCTGCAAGGCGAGCCGCGACATGCTACTTTTTTAAACACGATGTTGGTACGTCAGCATGTCAGTTGGGAGGAACATGTTCTATCATTCTCACCAATCAGTTGTACCAACCACTTGTGATTAACATGTGGGCTAGAAGTGAGCAGTAGGCCTATGCCTTATGCCCTGGGGTGTTTGGGCCTTATAGGTGGATGACAGTGGATGAAGTTCGACTTCCATTGAACCCATCACAGGCGGAATTGCGCAGCCTTCTCAACGATCAGACCAAGTGGTTTGTCCACATTTTACAGATTTTGACCAACGTTTAGCTATATAAACATATTTACTAAACAAAATATCACGACTGGACGACACTGCTGGCCTGTTTGTAATCATGGGGTTCATATAGTGTACTGAAGGTTATTCCTTCTAAATCCTGATTTGTCTCTATTTGAGAGCCGTGAAATGTTTGTGCTCAAGGAGATGGGCATCCCTAGGCTACTACTTTCGGCCTTGTGCATTTGGCTACGCGTAGCTATATGTTTCCATTTCCTCAGACAACAGTACAATAATAATAACAAAAACAAGAATAATAACAATAATAATAACTTGACGATGATTATGTTGATGAAGGAAATACAAGCAGTAATGTATCGCAAACGTCAGGCCTGTTCCGTATCTGGCCTGTGTATGATGAGGTTTGGCATTGAAAAGGCCTATTCCGTATCTGGCCTGTGTATGATGAGGTTTGGCATTGAAAAGTCGAGGTATGGAGATTATTTCCAGAACTGTAATTTTATTGTTTCATTCCTTGCAATGAGAAACAGAAATAACACATTCAGTTCATTTAGCATTTTGTATCGGGTTTAAATGGCTACATCAATGGGAAACAGTTGTAATGATGTAATTAATTAGGTCAGAATTAAAAGCCAGGGCAAAATCAATTTCTGAAGGTGTCCTGGATGAAATCAAATGGCTGGCCCATCTGTTCGCGCGCATGAATAAGCCGCTGGAGCTGACACTTCGAAGTGCGGTGCAGAAGACACCCAGCAATCTCTCCCCTTTGGTCACACTGAATCTCCGAGACAGTCGATTTGTACAGAAGAAATGAATAGTTCAAGTCGATGATAAATTCGCCACAGTTTTGGGTGGATTTCTTTTGTGCCGTTAGCAAAGGCAGCCATTACAAATGCACACAACTCATTAACAATCACGTTGGTTATAATCATGCCATAAATTACTGATAAAACCATACACTTCATCCTGAGATGAGGAATAATCTATATTTTACATAGCCTACAGTTTAATTAATAAGAAAGTAAAGGTCAAGTAAATATTAAACATTTTAATGAAAATGTTGAAAAATGTGAATGCAAGAGCCAAATGTCCAACTAAAACAACAAGCATCCCATCATAGTGACAATAAATAGCCTACTACAAGATTTTTTCCAGTGACACCTGCTTTTTTTTTAATTCGTTAAATCAATTCGACTCACTTGTTTATTAACTCATGTTAAAACGAAGTACTAAAATGAGCCATGACTCAATGATATCTTATTTGTATTAGATATAGGCCTATTTTAAGATTATTGAGGTAGCCTATATAATTCAAGCCAGTCAACCAAGTCAAGCCACTTCACGTTTAACGAAAAATGTGAGCCTGCATCTATTGGGAACAACGTAAAAACAATACTGAAATTGCATAACAGGCTCTCTAATAAAGCTACTCTGTGCAGATGAGGAAAATGTACGCTACATTTTCGGTCTAAAAAAGTCGCCTTTGATACCACGTCTTTAAGGTTCAATGATCAACTTACACCCAGTGATGTCTGCTTCCGAGTGAAGAGCAGTCGTCAAGTCTGTTGGGGAAAAGCATATCGATTGGTGACGTTAGCTCGCATCCAGACCCTATCGGTGCGCACCGGCATAGCCCTCAGTGTTAGAAACCGCGTCAAGAGAAACACCTCCCTCCACTCCGTATCAAGTATGCTATTTTAAAACACCACCCTCCACTACGTATCAAAATTTTCCAAACTTTTTTTTTTTTTGAAAGAAATATTATCCAAGTGTGCTTGTATACGCATAACCGAGACGCATGGTTTCTGGTGCATGGTAGAGTAGGCTACAACACAAGTGCATTTCCGTCTGGTTCACAATCAGCCCCTTTCACGTTTCCATTTGCAAAGATGTATTGCATTATGCCACAATGTGTGACATTGTTAAATCTCATAAATAAAGTACCATTTGTAATGTTTACATTTATATATATATATAAAACATCTTGCAAAAATAAAATACACACAACAGTCTCGGCTACATGTGTTTCACTGTAATTCCGGACGTCATTTGGAATGGGAAAAAACACTTAAACGTGACCTAGTTTTTCATCTTTAAACACTTGTCCTAATGAGAACGCAACCGCTGATAGCCTTATGACAGATGCACTAGTTTGAGGATGCCGAGTTTTGTGCACTGACTGTCAATCAGCACAAACAAAAAAAAGCCCCTGAAATAACCAAATAAACTCCATACTTGGTTGGAGAACATCTCCAACGCGCAACGGCATTCAGATGTTTAATTTCTACTGAAGGGCTTTAAAGGAGGATTTGACCCTGTGTAACGGCTGAATGGGGTCGGGCCCTGACTAAAGAGAAGGGTTATCGACCTAGGAACCGAACAGGGCCGAGAACACAGTGCACGTGCGCCATTCACATTCAACTCAGACCGCTGTCAGGACAAAGTAAACAATGAGGAAGTCCATATTGATGCGCACATTATCTGTTTACAATCACTCAGACATATTTCACTGGAAGACCAAATCGCGTTGTGCATAGGGACAGGGGCAGGAGAGAAAAGAATTGGGGGGTCTTACAGGGGGGAAATAACGTAGCTTAAGGGAAGAGTGCAGCGGAGTGTGAAATTACTGCCCATGGTGCTACATATTGTACCAGAAGCTCGCTCCAAAAACAGTAACAAAAAGGAAAACCATCCTCTAACGTGACCAGGAGGTTTTTTGCATCGGCCATGCCCGGCCCGGTTCCTTTGAGATTTCCTTGAACCTCAACACAGAGTGGACCTCGGCTACACGGGACGTGAAACTTGGTGTCCAGTAAAAAGTGCAAAAATCCTGTTATTCAAATTCTTACAAAGGCATTCTTCTTCTTAAAATAAAGAAAAGAAAACAAAAAACATCCCGTGATTGATTTGTTTGGAATACTCTAAGAGGCCTTGTGGCTACGTAGGCCCGAATCTAGTTCTGTACAGTCCATTTGAGAGATCAAAATATGACATTATTATTATTTTCATTATAATAATAATTATTATTGTTGTTGTTGTTGCTGCTGCTGTTGCTGTAGAGGGACATTAAAAGAAGAGTCAGTGAGGTTGTTAGGTGACTTACAATGCAGTCCAATAAAGTTAAGTTAAAATAGACATGCATCATCGATGTTTTTCTTTTTTTGGATATAAAGCAGGCTTTCTGGGTAACTTTAAAAGCGCTCATTTAGGCTATTCTATTGGCGTTTTGCTCACACCGAGTTTAAAATATCACGTGGGATCACATGTAAATTCACATATACTGCTTATGAATTAGGCTGCGGGCGTTTAGTTTAGGTTATACGTTTTGCAGCAGAATTGTTTTCGAGGTTCCTATGGACTTGTGGTGTATCATCCACTCAGAACGGCTTAAGAAATGAAACGATAGAGCGCCATCTATGGAACGCTACTGACTAAACACTGAACACTATGCTGGCGTAGTGGGCTACTGTACCTGTGCGTCCACAAGACATAAATCACAGTAAGACAAAAATTACATAAGAATGGGGACAGAATCAAATACCGACGCGCTGAATGAATAAAAATTAAATGTCTTACGACGCCTTGAATCGCTCCCACAAAGGTTGTTTACTTGGGCCCGGTGTAGACTCCAGCATGCTGTCAGGAAGAAGGTGCAGGCCTCTTTAGCCGACTTAAATCTATTGCGAATGTTGTTCTTCATTAGTAGTTAAAAGTGAAGATTGTACAAAAAATAAAAGTTGAGCACTACAAGGACCGTTTTTGTTTCAGAACAATTTGTGAATTAGTAGCCCATCATTTCGCGATAACATAAGACCTTAATTGTGGCGCGCCAAAACGCAGCGTGTTTTACCCGCGCACAGAAAAAATATGTTCATTTTATCATTTCCTATTTAACATTTACTCAACTCTTACCTCCAACTCTAAATCGATAGCTTCCTTATTTCCCTCCCCTTTCGGAGTGTCAGACGTAGGGACCTCCTCATTTGGGCTCTGTGCTTTTACGTTGGCGAATCACAAAGTGTTGGAATCTACTGCCTTTGTCTGACAAGTCATCCATATAAGCAATGGGATCTGCTGCGTAGAGGGGGCGACGGCTTTTAGAAACGCACGCACGGGGAGACGGACTTCATTCCTGAACCTAAGACTCAGGCAACACATTCAATTGTAGAGGCAGAGGAAGTCACAAGGCACCCCCAGTGTGTCCGTGTTACTCCTGTCATCGGTGTGTGTATGCGGTGTGTGTGTGGTTGAACAAACCCGCGGCTTGAGCGACAGAAGGCCACCGGGATCTGGGAAATACAAGCGTAACCACGGGACAGGACAATTTTAAGAAACCTTCCGTTTTCTCCTAATGGTCTTTTTCTGAAACCATCCTAGCATCCTGTCTGTTGTCGAAAGAGATATTGATTTCCGTTCGAAAATTTTGGAGACGAGCTTCGGTCATGCTCGACACTTAACAAACCCCTACGGTGAATTTTCGTTGAACGGACTGTTAAACGGACGACAACTTTTTGAAGTTGCCCCTTTGGCCCTTTGGATACGAGGGGAAAGCCTTACTTTGCCAGAAAACATTTTCACCATTTCTTCGCATTTTTTATCTGCATTACGAGGACGCCACGGCGACTTCAGTTGATTATCTGTCTTTTCTTTGCTATCCAATGGATATACACTGCAAAGCGGACCCATTCACAGCGATGCACCGTAAGTATCAAGGGAGTACGGGAGAAACGTAGCCTAAATTATATTTTATTTTATCACAGACTATTCATGTCTTTATGTCTGTTTGTTGCATTCGTTGGTAATGTCCCTAGATGCTAACATAGCCTACAACAAAACACAAAAAGACAACACAATCAAAACTAGTCCGATGAACCCTTACATGAACTTCGACGTACAGACAAAAAGGCGTGATATTATACAAAATGCCGAACATGCACAGTAGATTTTGGAGAATTTGTGGTATTGGTGAATTTAGAAATTTATTTGTAAAGACCTGGATATAAATATTTCTTTACTGCACAGGCCTCTGTTTACATGAAAATGTGTTTGATTTAAGGCAACTCATTTAACATGCTTATTCAATCAAAAATAGAAAATGTGTTTTAATACTGTCTACATGTGAAATCACATATGCTATAAACAATGCATCATGGGTAAACATTAAGTTACCAATAAATAAAAAATAATTCTGGCCTTAAGAAATTACAACATTGATTTTGGCGAATATCCATAATGAACAAATAAACACCGTAACATGAATACGGGGAACCGAAAACATTACAGGCAGATTTGATATTATTTTACAGGTCACAAAGTCACATGTTTAAATAATTTAATTATTCTTCCTGTACTGAATAATATGTAATATGAGTAATCAAAGGTCTTTTAAATAATTTATCATAACTGAACAAAGACAATGAACAAGCCTGCAATTTAATAGCCGATGTAGACTTGCGGAATAAAAATACTGCATAACCTAAACCAAAATAAGACCCATGCGAGTTCGAAGCAGTGAAAAAGCACGCAATAGTGCAGACCAGACTTTATGAGTTAAAAACTGTGGTGATAATTAGGGTCTTCTTAAGCAATGCAGACTATGATACTCCAGGGGAATGTTTTGGCCTATAGACTGGGTCGTTTGCTTTTGCAGTTTAACAGTGCAAACTACACTGTGTGTATAATTGTAGACAACATGTAACAAAGATGGCTGAATTTCACCTTACGGTACAGTTAATAAAGCATTACAGCCTATTGGTTCCACCAATACAACATAGCGGCTTACGTAAGGTCTAATACATTGATCAGTTCCAATCACAACTTATCGCCACACCACTATGAAAGCATATTTTAAAACTGCTGGTAGCTGGGACATCATGCACAACTTCCAGAGGCTTGCAAAAACCGTTTAGTTAAAGTTTAGTTAAAGTTTTCAGCGCATTGGAGTAGAATTTAAGATTGGTGTTTTCCTGTATTACCTTGATACCAAGTATGCATATTTATGGTATATCCTTTCTGCACTGTTGACTCCCATATAGGGCATGGGGGTGTGAACCAGCTAGGCGGGGTGTTTGTGAACGGCAGACCCCTACCCGACGTGGTGAGGCAGAGGATCGTGGAGCTGGCGCACCAAGGAGTCCGACCCTGTGACATCTCCAGACAACTACGGGTCAGTCACGGCTGCGTCAGCAAAATCTTAGGCAGGTAAGAGAGCAAACAAGTGCATGGTGCCTTAAACCGGATTTCCTAGGACAGTCATCTCACTCAGAGACATATTAAAAGGGGGAAAACACAGTGACAGCCCACTCTCATGAACAAGTAATAGTGTGGCCTATAAAGATGCCTGAAACGACAACCAAATAAGACTGATTGGCAAATGCGCCAACGATATCAATTAGCTTCAAGTCCCCGAACAGATCACATCATGCTCCAGTTAGGTTGTACCGTGTAAAATGTGAACGGAGCATAAAGTTCGGCTGTCAAATAAACATTTCAAGCAATTTGTAGAGAGAAAAACAAACGTCCTATAGGCTGCATACACAAAAGATGTGTCCAGGATTCATGTCAATAAGACATTTGAATTTTCTTGAAATATTTTTCAGCCATCAAAAGGACTTGATAAGGTACATTGTTTATGCACTTGGAATGTCAAAACGGAGAGTTAAATGTTAGCATGATTGTTGTACTTACTGAATGCATGCGTATCATTGTTTAAATACAATATCTACATTCCCTTTTATTTACAAGGCTATTCAGCAATTATGATCTCTAACCATCTGAATAGCAAAACATTGTAGGCTGTCAGTGTGAGATTTAATTCCTACAGTAGACCTACATTCCATTCGCAACTATTTGTCAAAACTTGATGTTTTCACAGTACCCGTGAAACAGAATACTATATTAGAAAAGCTAATATTGTGTTGGCGAATGTCCTGATTGCCTCGCGGTATGTTGTTGCAGATACTACGAGACGGGTAGCATCAAACCCGGAGTTATTGGCGGATCGAAGCCAAAGGTTGCTACTCCAAAGGTTGTGGATAAAATCGCCGAATACAAGAGACAAAACCCCACCATGTTCGCTTGGGAGATCAGGGATAGACTGTTAGCTGAGGGGATCTGCGATAACGACACTGTTCCCAGCGTTTCATCAATTAACAGGTAGGAACTTTTAACATATCTTCAGCTGGGTTTAACCACAAAACAACATCTGTGATGGCAGTTTTTTCCTGATATATATTTTAAAACTAATTAATGTATACGAAAATGTTAGGACCGAGCGTAAAGTTTGACCACATGTTGTCTGAAGAAGCATGAAGGTCAATGTAAAACTACACATTTCATGAACATCCTCAACTTTCCTCCGCTGAGTGTGGTCTCAGTATCGCAATTTAATCCGTTGAGTGCGCAACTCCCACAACAATCAGCGGTATATCTTGGTCTGGGACCACAAAAAGCACATCTGTCTGGTTAAAAACCAATCAATAGCCGGTGGCCAGATTCAGTGGGTTTGGGAAGTACGGAGCAGCACAATCGTTCAATACCAGATCTAATGCGCTAGATTGGCCTCAAATTAATGTGATAGCCAGGCCCAGAGAAAATCAGGAGAGGTGTCTGGCTTTTGGAAGTATGATAAAGAAGGACTTCTGTAAGGACGTAAAATGTAAGGTAAAAGTGGAACATTAAATTTGATGAAAGCTCTCTGTAAGAAAATCACAAGTATTCATTTGTGATTGGAAGCTAACATAGCCTATTTAAGTACAGGCTACCTGTCCACTTGTCAGTGACTTTCAAATCTGTGCTTTGTGTGCTTGTGTTTTTTTTGTTTTGTTTTTTTTTTTAAAGCTGTGAGTGGTCAAAATTGGATGTCGCCCTGTTTTACAACAGATGAAACGATTAAATTGAATTTATAACCCAGCGCGCAAACGTGGGCCATTTAACCGTGACAAGTGCGCTGCCATACCTGCTGTCCAATAAGCAAGCCACCTCTTTACGGGGATGCGCAAACAAGGTGCTTGATGAAGAATGCCAATAGGTGGGGTGAGGGACATAAACGAGAGAAAAAGACCCCCCCCCCTCCATGCACCAACCCATCCACCCACCAGACACGTTCACACTCACCCCTCCTTGTCGAGAACGCAGGCGATGAACTTTGGTTAACAGTCAGTCTTCCACATAGCCAGAATAAGCATTACATTTTAATGAGCATGGGCCGCTTCACATTAGAAAAGGGGAGGGAGAAAGACGCTGAAAAAATTCATTTCATGCCCCCGTGGTCGCCTAAAAAGGCCCATTTGAGCGGGCTCAAACACATGTATGAGATAAATTCAAAATATACATTAATATCATTAAAGAGGCTGAGCAAATTCAGCATTTAATTAAATTCTCACCAGCCGTTTTTGAAATTGAACACTATGCGTTCTTTGTTTATGTAATAAATTGAAATGTGAATACAAAGAAATATAATTGTGCTTCTTAGAGATGATATAGCTATAGTACTTTGGGTTTCTTTTCATTAGACGTTCTGAACATATTTAACTCTGAAGAGGGAATTTTGGAACGAATAGGACTTATTAACCCTTTTAAGTCCAGGACCTCTCTATAATTTACAGCGTGCCGATAAAAGGTGGGTTTATGATTGAATTCACATGGCGTAGAATGGATCTAAAGTAACTCAGCTTTTCTGGCATTTCTACCCTTTGTATATTTTTGGATTTTAATTTACTTGTCTATTACAATAGCATACTGATATTTACATTTGATTGGAACTGTATTTTTTCATAAAATGCAACCTCTTGAAAATGTAAGAATGAAGTAAATTTTATAGTCAGCGATCATTTAAAATGTACCAAATATAGATGAATATTATTATATTTTTTAAAAAAATATGTAGCATATAATGTGTTTTCTTTGTTTGGTGCTGGACTTAATTTTACCACAAAGTGTCTCTTCAATGGTGTCAAGAAAGCATACCGCAAAAGTAATGACAGTTATTCAAACAGTGTTTTGCTTTGTTTTTTTACCTCCAGTAAAGGCCAAGACTATCCAAAAAAAACAAACAAACAAACAAACATAAAAACACTGGTACTCCTTATTTACTCCTCTTATTATTTTAGTAGGCACAGTACATGAAGAGATATTTATTTCCCACCACATAACTCTAAACAAAAAGATCTCGTTCACACTCGTTCACAGGTTTTGATGTGTTTAGAAAACTGACCTGGAGACCGCTGACAAAGGAGGATGTCCTAGCTTTAAACACTTTTCTCCCATATGCATTATTAAATGTTACAGAGACGCGGTTGGTTGTCCTAGGCGTTTGCACTGGTGAGAGAAATTTGCCAACAAGTAACAACAGCCCCTTGCCAGGAGACATAAAAAACAAGAGTCCCCAAAGGAACTCAATACTATTGATTCAGATGTAAAGCAATTTTAATATTTCTTGAGGGGATTTTCAACAACAGCTAAGCCATTAATTCACCCATCCAAATTGCTTATTCAATATAAGGAACATGGATTCCAAATAAAGTCTTTGGATTTATGTCATTCTCCAAAAGTCATAGGGTCAAGTAACTGTTATAGAGAGCAGAGAGGGGGGAAAGATTTGAATAAAATATTGATGGGTGGTGGTCACTGCGCAAAGTATGTGTGCTGTTTTTGATGGTTTGCCCTAAGGAGAGTTTGGACAATTCCCCAGGCTTGTCTTCCTCTCCCTCTGATATCAATAGCACAATAATTGTAATGAATACACATTTGCCCTTTGAAATTTTGATGACTCCAACACAAACAGTGCACTTTCACTCACTGAACCAATGTGTTTAGAATCATTACAATCAATACTCTCTTGAATCTATAGTAGGATTGCACTGGACTCTATATGCTTGACACACAGCGTTACACAGTGTGTATGTGTGTGTGTGTGTGTGTGTGTACATATTACATTAGATTACACTAAACTGGTCCGAAGTGTTTCCTAAGTAATTCAACTGCCTGCACACACAGGCACTGCACGCATGTTGAAGACTCCTTCAACCACTCTCTCTCTCTCTCACACACACACACACACTCACACACACACACACACACACACACACACACACGTCTGTTTCAAAACGGACTGGGTGTCACGTGTGATGAATTGCTCCTAAGTTTACAAATTATGGTGACAGCTCCCCTTTTTTCCCCGAGTGCCACTCAGATTAAAGGAATCTGATGCTGGCGTAAGCTTGTGCAAGGCAATAAGGAACTATCGCTTTCCTGTCACATATAATTTATAGCTTTCTATTTGCATCCGTTTGTCTGAGTGACTAAGCCACAACTTTTTATCCACCAGCGCTGATCAATAGGGCCTCATCCTCACTGGCACAGAGGGCCGCTGGTTCTACAGGACCTATTTGATCCAACAGACCCGGGAGCTAGGAGACCCCACCACCTTAGTAAACCTGAGCCAAACCGAGAGGAAAGAGAGAGAGAGAGAGAGAGAGAGAGAGAGAGAAAGGCTGATTAGTGTGGTTCAGGTAGAAGCAGTGAAGCTGATCATTGAGGTGAATTGATGTGATTTCATGCTTTGTTTGCAAGATCACTCAGACCAAAAGTGCAATGAAGACTTTACTTTATATCTTGCACTTAAAAGGCCCAGTGACTCTATCCAACGTATCTATATATCTCTATATCACTCGTTGAGTCTCGTTTGATTGGGTCTGCACACAGCCAGACAGAACTTTCCACTCTTTCTTGCTCTAACATACACACACACACACACACACACTCCACGACTTCAGTTCTATCTGTCTGATGATTATTTTGTCTAGAAATAAAACATAGGATTTCTTTTTCTTTCTCTCCCTCTCGCGTCTTTTTTTTTTTTTTTGGTTAGACAAAAGTAGATCCAAATCCGTTCTTTTTGTGTTAACCAAGCTCTCTTCACATTCATAGGATCATTCGGACTAAAGTCCAACAGCCTTTCCACCCCTCCCCAGATGGGACTTCCCTCTCAGCTCCAGGGCACACCATAGGTAAGAACATTTAAAAAAAAAAAATAAACGGTCGCTCCTACAAAACAGTCCAACAATTTTTTATTAATGCCAGTTTATAAATAAAAAACATGTTGGATCTTTACAATGGCTTTGACTTCTGCAGTATGTTTGCATGTTGCTAGTAAGATCCAACAAAATGAGCCGTGTATACATAACCTCCTTCTTTTTCTACTGTAATTTAATTTGTTTTACTTAAATATACATATACACTAAAGAGTATATGCCCCACGAGAGCTGGTCGGCACGCTGAACCTGAGTTGACCTGGGCTGACCTTACCTTTATGCATATAGGCCAGACTGTACTCAGTTAATTTACCTTTGTCAGTTCATCGCCACCTTAGAAAAGTCCACACAAAGAATAACTATTCTAGTGCTCTGAGTGATTCTTTGTTCAGTAACACAAGCTCCCCCCTTCCCTTAGTTCCAAGTACAGCCTCCCCGCCTGTCTCCAGTGCTTCCAATGACCCAGTGGGGTCTTACTCCATCAACGGCATTCTGGGTATTCCCCGCACAAATGGAGAAAAGAGGAAACGAGATGAGGGTAAGTAAGGCAGTTTCTTCTTTTTTTCTCTCTCTATATAAAAACATCCTCTGTTTAGAGGGTTCCACTGTGCTGTGCGGTTTTATGGGCAAGAAGAAAGGGTACAGACTTAAACTGGCGTTGCTTTAAGAGACTGACACACTTCAGCAAACTTCTCACTATTTTTTTTTTCTTGGCAAGATGGAGTTACTCAGATATTAGCTGCTGATTTTTAAAATTCAGTTCTATTAATATTTGTAACTGTAACAATTAGCTTCTTTATTTTGCTCTTTTTGCAAACAAATACACATTACGGGATATTAGGTTTTAAGCCTGGCCACAACCACTGCAAAAGTTTGGCCACCGTTTAAAGGACAAAACGTCAGTGACCATCCTAATTTTGTAACACATGAGACTACAAGATGTCTTTATCCTAGAAGCTGAGCTTCTCAACATTCCTAGCATGACTGCAAGCATTATCGTGGATAAATTAATTCACATAAATATTCAGCGTGTTTGGAGGGTTTGTAGGAGTTGTGGGGAAAAAAAGAGAGGCTTTTGATTTGAAGACATGACCTCCACTGTTGTCTTCAGCAATTAATCTTTTCTGAAGTGATTAAGCTGGCTAAGATAATTACATGTCAAGATGATGTAGCCAGCCATCGAGGTCAGTCAAAGAACTACGGAAGCCCATTGCAGACATTTTTGTCCTCTTCTCTTCTCTCTGTCTCTCTGTTTTGTGCTTGGCATTTAGGAGCTTTTAGAGTGTGTAGATTTAGATCCTGCCTCTGTTTGGCTTTATCGATTATTGACGTTGTAATCACAGATCTCTTTTTTTTTCTCCTTACTTTTAAACGATGGTAAATCAGCGGCTCTCCTGTGAAAAAAAGCCTGAGCAGGTGCTGTGGCAGACGATGGATTTAGTGTATGTGTGTGTGTGTATGTGTGTGAGCATTGGGGGTGAAGGTGTGTGTGTGTGTGTGTGTGTGTGTGTGTGTGTGTGTGTGTGTGTTGGAGATGATTTAGGCCATCATCACAGGCTGGGCTGAGGCAGAGCCCTGAACATTTCCCCTCAGTCCTTGGAGGTAATCTACATCATCATAGAGAATCCTGCTGCCAAATTGGAGCAAGGCAGTTCTGGATAGAAAAAGGCCTGTTTCCACTCCAGTGTTGGATGCATTCACTTTCAGCTGGATTTTATTCATAGACAGAAAAGATTTGAAATATCTTTGGGGGAGAGGGGGGATATTGGGTTGGCTTGTTTTATTTATTTGTAGGACTTATAATGCATTTCTGTTAAAGCACAAATTTGATGTTAAACAGCAAAAAGGCCTCAAAAGACTAGTTTGACCTAAGGTGGAGACACCACAGCAATAGGTCTGCTAGCTCTTTTCTTTTGTTCAGTGGGTGGCCACGCAATAGATCTGTCTGAGATGCGAAGCTTCCACGTAGCGCCAGAATTGATGCACTATGCCGGTGCACGCGGGGGGTTGATGACTTATGATGCATCAGGAGACATTACCCCGGCGACGATGTAAAAAAGCAGCATGGCGCGGCAGCACATGCATTCGCTAGAAGCGGCAAAAGAAAAAAAAAAAAAAAAAGAAAGAAAGAAAAAAAGGGAGAAAAAACAAGCCACAGAGAAGCCATTGCACGTCATGTGCCGCATCGCTCGTACGTTCCCTTGCCAGAGACAGACATTCCCACATTCTACCCAGCGCTTCACCGTGATTAGAGACAGTTATAGGCTCAGTCACTTGGTGACAGAAGGCACATCGCATGGGCACAGACAAGGGCATGGAGGTGCTCTGGAGGACATTCAGCAGAATTATGTCTGTGAGACACTCGCAGCGCTCCCTCTCTCTCAGTGACAGACCATGTTTCTGTGGGCTTTTTCTTCTCTCTCTCTCTCTCTCTGTCTGCCTCACACACAAGCACACGCAAACACACACTCACTCTATCGCTCTCTTTTTCTCTCTTCCCCCTCTCTTTGACTCACTCACTCTCTCACTCATTCTTTTCTCCCCCCTTTCGGTCTCAAATGATCCCCTCTGATGTGCAGCCATTCCAGTGATTTAAGTGCTTGGCCTGCTCCATGAGAGGGCAAGGGGATGGTGTTGGGAGGTGTGTGTGTGCGTGCATGTGTGTGGTTGGGGTGTGTGTGTGTGTGTATGTGTGTGGGAGGGGTGTTGGGGGCCGTGGTTTTTATATACCCCACTCGTCTCGTCCGCCACACAGTCAGATTGCACCCACCTGGAACCAGGGGTGGAAGATAGTTCATCTGAGAAAGAGATAAAACCTCGGGCCCTGGTCACATGCGCCCCCATCAAGAGGTGCTTTAAAAACAATGTCTCCCCTCCAGCTAGGGTTCGGCAAAAATAGCATGGTGTATCATACCTGACATCATCTGTGGTGGATACCATGGTGCTCCTCCATCCAAGATGTGTAGCATGTAAAGCTGCTAGGTAGCCTTCTATTTTTCTGTCCTTAAGGCTGATGAAATGGTCTGCATGAATTATACTGAATGGTTGAAGGTAACAGTCATTATTATGTATAAAGGAAGTGGCGAGAGTAGAGAGTTTGTGGGTTTGTTTAATAGTGTTGTGATATTAGGTATTAGTTCTTCTCTGGGTAGCCACACAGAGGGATATTTTTAAAAATAATTGCGGTGAGGTTTTGCTAACATTTGAACATATCAATGCATTTTCTATGATCTGTGCCTTCTAGGATCAAATGCCAAAACTTAGGCAAAGTGATGTGCTATTTACACAGTTACTCGTCATCTAGTGAGAGGCGGATGTGTGTGTTGTACTTAATGTCAGGATTAAATGTCTATCCTGTCTAGTTGCCTAAGGCTCTTCTCACTAGATCTCATGGAGTGTGCTACCATCCAGAACACAGGCACTTGTCCTAACCTCCAACCAAACTCACAGCTTTATATGCTGAGAGAGAGAGAGAGAGAGAGAGAGAGAGAGAGGAAAGAGAATAGAGAGAGAGAAGCAAAACAAACCTGGCAAAAGATGAGCTTTGCCGTGCCCACACGACAGCAGGATAATGGATGGCCTGGGCATCGTCAGGTATTTGTAATTTTTTTCTATTTTTTTTTTTGCGACAGCGTGGCTCTTTGCCAGGGCAATGGACAGCGCTTACAGTAAGTTCCGAAGTCAGCAGTCAGCAGTGCCCTTAAAAAAAAGGTGCCCATTACGCGAGCGTCGTGGCAATAATGTAGTGTGACACGTGTTATGTACACTGGGGCTCTGCGCGAGAGCCTTCAGGGACACAGGTGTCATAGGAGCCATTAATCTGCCACTGTCATGTGTTACTGCAAATTAAAAGTAGCACGTTACACTTGGCAGCCAGCACTGGAAGGGGAAGGTAGGGAAAGAGGAGAGACAGGAGAGGGGGAGGAGGTTGCTCCCCTTTCGACTGCGTCTGTAGGTGACCAGTACTGTCCGCTTGTGGAAGGCGCAGAGTGACATTTAAGAGAATTTGCAATTCCGCCGAGGAAAGCTATTACTTCACAAATTAACATCCAACCAGCACCCCATCACCACCACCCCCCTGCAGTAACAGCATCATCTCCACCACCCTCCAACCCTTCTCTCTCTCACACCCAACCCAATCCGACCCCCCCGCCCCAACAGCTATGCTCGCCTCTAACAGATAGGCAGGCTATTAGAAAGACAAAAGAAATAGCTTGAGGGTCCAGACCTCAGCCCCTATCTATGAGATGATGAGATACAACTGGTAGCACCAGGCTGGAGACAAACCAATTATTTGTGACTGATGGATGACTGTAGCACCTGTAGGGACAGCATGAGAATTTTTTGAGGGGGAGTTGACAAATAAAAAAAAAAAAAAAAAAAATGTAGGTGTTGCATAAAATGTTAGAAGGCAGTATTCTGCCAGCCTTCATTAAAGCAGCAGGCAGAGAGCCCTGATGCAATCATGAGTTCCCAAGTAAACACTAATCTTTTTTTTTAATGGATAAACTGTTATACTTGTTACATGTTCACATTTAAAAAAATGTTCACAGGCGTCTATGGGGTCAAAATTACGAGCTAAGTATTTACTATAAGTATCTGGTTACTGGTTAACTGGCTACAGATGCCTAATGATATCTCCAAGGCTTTTTTGGCAACACATCTGTCTGGCTAACTGGATTTCACTCCAGTTAAATCCAATTTCACGGCCTCAGTCACCTGTGTGTTACATACTGTAAACCCTTTTGCTTTCTGCTGTAATGACTGAAATTCACCTAATATTGGCACTGTGGAGATGGTCAGGACCTCTCGTAATAATAGAGGTCATTCTCTCCCGCTGCAGAGGAGTAAGGGGGGTGAAGAACACAATAATCCTGAATAATCATACTTAGCCTCCTATAGAAAAGCTATCAGGGAAACAGCAAGACGCCAAGGCAGATACACCAGCCGTAGCCATATTGCAGAAATCTGTTGTCATTGGGTACAATCTCCTGCCAGTTCCACTCCCCCAACGCCCCCCACCCCCCCACCCCACTCCCCCCTCCTCCTCCATCTCCCCTCCAGCAATTCCCAGGCTAAGTTAAATGAATGAACCCTTAAACATACAGGAGCACTGGAGGAGATGAATGGTGTCAGTCGTCTCTTCTTCTCCTTCTCCTCTGCCCAGACACTACCACTGATTTGCCACCTTTATTTCCTCACCAGGGACTTGATATACACTCAGAATTTTTCTCCACAATAAGCCCAGACAGCTACCAAGAGACTGGATTGTTGTGATTCATGAGAGAGAGAGAGAGAGTGAGAGAGAGATTGTATGTGTGTGTGTGTGTGTGTGTGAGTGTTTGTACACCATGCATATACAGAGCCATGCAGGAGAAAGGGGGGGGGGGGGCCTCCTCCCCACTTCTAGTATTTGATTTACGCTTATTGTACAGCACTGCCATTGGAATGAAGGATAATCGTTCAAGAATGCATACCTCAGTGATCATGCTTCATTGCGGAGTCCTCGATCTCTGTTCATCTGTTAATACATTAGACCGCTCAAAATTCAATTGTGCTCTACTTTATGCACCGTTTGCACAGCTCCTTTGTTTAAAAGGAGAAAACTCCCAGTCTGAAGACACTGTGTGTATATATATATATATATATATATATATAAATATAAACTCCTGCATATCCAAACCATTAATGAAAAGTATATGTTTTTCAAATACAAATAGCTTACCTTGACTCTAGGTGCTTATTTTTTCGTAGGTGTCAAACCTGGGGAGACCAATAAAATACAGAGTACATATCTTACCAAGGGCATTTATCTCAAAAGCCATTATTAGATAAGGCAGTTTAGTTACCTTTACCCCTTTAAAAAAAAAAATCAGTTCATCCACCTTCTCATTTTAGTGTCCTATTTTGAGAGAGTTTTGCAGGTATATTGGCTAAGGCCTCTGCACTCCCCCCCCCCTTCCTCCCACACACACACACACACTTTTTCTTCCCTTACAGCAACGAATAGCATGAGCTCAATCTCCTGTGGGGGGTCGTGACCCCTTTGGTGCCCAGCCCACGAAGAGGAGCCAGTTTTATAGAGCTGGTTATCTGATCTGATGGAGTCTGGTCCCTCGTTACCAGTGTGTTAATACTGGGCCATGTCAAAATGAATACACTGAAGTGTGTCATCGATCAATACAATCACACCAGGGCTCCGCAATGGCAACCATTCACCAACATTCATTCAGTCCTGTGGCCACAGTCTTGGGCCCTCTGAGACCTGTGATGTAATGATACTCTAATGGCCAATGGTTTGGTTTATTTTAGAATTTCTTAATGAGTTTTGTTCAAAAGGCACACAAATGAAAACGTGATTTGAGGAGGTGCAAGATTTCAGGAAATCTCAGTGAGACTTCACCTGGCTTGACAGATAATTTTATTTGAGTGCTGTATTTTTTTTCCTTTTTTATTCTTTTTTTTTTTTAGAAACACAAACCTTGAAATTCAAATAATAAGTCTAAGGTACTGGTATATGTCTTGGAACAAAACGGCTTTCTTTTGTGTGGGGAGTACATTCTGTGGAGCAGTTAATGGCAAACGTGAGATTATTGATCAGGTTTGAGGACCAGCTCTACAGATGCAAAGTAATTAATGACTCTATTTACGCCAGCACCAAAGAGAACAATTGAGTTTGATAAAGCAGCAACAACAAGCAGTGTTATGAAAAGGCCCCAAGGGGGCTGTCCAGAGAATGCCTGTTCAAATATATGTCAGTAAAAAAAAGGACTAAAACTGGTCCCTGTGTGTTGTTATTACATAAATGAAATTGCATTATATTCAAAGAGCTCACATTGTAAGAGCATTTCATATACAATATCTGTAACCTACTGTAGACTAGCATTTGTTACCAGCACAGCAGTATGTCAGAGATGCAATATAATTCTATCCATTTACACTCACATACACACAGTCTCCCTTTAGCAGAAGCACACACACGCACACATTCTCATCCCCCTGACCCCTTCTGTCGGGTCCCCAGATACATTTTGTTCATCATGGGAGTCAGGTTCATCCTCTCTCCATCCCGCGGTCCCAGCCCCGGCAGAAAAATAAGGTCAGGCGGAGGGGATGGCGAGGCAATAACGGCCCTGAAATGGTACCATCAGCGAGACATGATTGATCAATTGAATTCCGTGGCAGAGAAAAATGTGGGATTAAGAGGAGGTATTATACGCACAATGAGTTGAGGCATGATGTTCATTTCAAGTTCATTTCGGCTCCCCTTCTCTCCGCCAGATC
>PYXC01001129.1:205000-267500 GCA_015244755.2 Tenualosa ilisha
TGCGATCACACGCACACATTCTCACAGTTTTAGCACCCAACAACCCACAGAGAGAAAGAGAAAAAGAGAAGGGAAAAAGACAAGAAAGAACGATAAAGACTGAGAGAGAGAGAGAGAAAGATTCACAGAGATGCTTCTTTTTGAGAGAACAAAAAGGAAACTCTTAAAAAAAAAGTTCCAGTGTTTTCATTTTGTATTCTCCTTTTTTCTTCTTCTTCTTCTTCAGGCAAATGAATACTCCCTACCGACACTTAACGCTGGACTGGACGACGTGAAACCAAGCTTGTCCTCCAACGCTAGTGCGGAGCTGGGACCCAGTGTGTCACAAAGCTACCCTGTAGGTAAGATCGAGTGCTTTAACTCCCCCCCCCCCCCCCCCCCCCCACGTCCCTCAGCCACATATTCAGCTAAGGGAAGTTACACTGTCTAATTACGGCTTTGAGAGAAAAAAAATCCCAAATGAAATAAAATAAAAAAATAAAAACACAAAAATATGGAACAATTGTGCATTATTTTATCATTTTCCTTTCGAGGTCTCAACTCTGAGCTGAAAAGGTGGTGAACTACTATTATTGCCCTTATCCATACTTCTCAGTACGCTCAGTAGATAGACTCAAAATGCTGCAAAAATAACTTTACTGTCAATCACTGCTATGTCCTTCATGTGCTGAAGGGTGAGGGGTCAATAACCGAGTCTTAAGTACTTTTCCAACAACATAAATTGGTGTGGTGGGCATGAAGTATCAGACAGAATCTCAGATTCTCAAAAATGTTCATTGGCTCAAGTTGGAAGAACGGGTGTGTTTGAGGTCTGCTCACTGAGCCGATGTTTTTTTTTTTTTTTTTTTTTTCCCTATGCTCTCATCCCTTTCTCTTTCGTTGCCACCTGTCTTTTCTTCTTTCTGCCCCTCCCTCTCTCTCTTTCTCTCACACACACACACACATACTCACACACACATCCTTGCCGTGTTCCTGTGTTCATGTGCCTGTCATAATTAATGACTGCCTCGCTAATTGAAATATTGTTTCACTGTTGCCACTGTTATTACCTCGAAGAAGGTTAAGTTTACTGATAGTTTACGATTACTGTCAGGCCTGAGATTAATATACAGAGCTTTTATTAAAATTCATATAATTATGCAGCTGCCATCAAAGGCAATGGATTCTGCCTGTGGGTGGAGGAGAGGGAGGAGGTCAGGATGATGGAAAATGGCAAGAGCCTTCTCTCCTCTCCTCCCTCGCATTCCTCTGGGCAGTCTCCCTTCACTTGTCTTCTCTGCCAATCTCTCTTCTGTCCTTCCTTCTGACTTCCCCCCTTTTCTGTACTCTGTTTTGCTTTCTAGTTTCTTTCCCTTTCACTTTTTTGTTTCTGTTTGATGTTATCTCCCCCTCTCTCTGTCTCACTATCTCTCTTAGTCTATCTCTCTCCTCCTTTTCGCTCTCTTTTTCCTTGTGACTGAGGCCTTTTCTCTTTCTCTTTCCTCCTCCTTGTGTTTCTCTCTCCATCTATGCACTTATTACTATGTTGTTTTTCCTCTCCATTCTCTGTCTTTCTCTTTCTCTCCCCTTCATTCACTCTCCTTCCCTCTCTCTCTTTCTTTCTCTCTCTTTCACTCTCTCCACTGAAAAGAATAGGGGTCTTTCTCTCATTAATATGTGGGAGGTAGCTATCCGTTGTAAGCCAGGCCTCGTGAGAAGAAAGGTGTGCGCTTGTCCTTTGTGCGAGAGGCCGCTTGTGTGAGCCGGGCACCTGGGCGGAGAGGAAGGGAGGTGGAGAGGGTTGGGGGGGTAGCAGAGGGGGCAGTGGAGGCTGGGGAAGCCGGCTTTGTGTGCACCTGCGATAGGCCAGGGGATGCATTTCACCCCGGCTGGAGGCCCTGCTCAGACCTAAGAGACTGAGGGCTGAAGTTTATCTGAAGGCATTAGGGGAAAACACACACTGCATGCCGAGACAACACGTGTGTGTGTGTGTGTGTTTGTGTGTGAGTGAGGCCTTTTCATGAGAGGCACCAGTCTCTCCCTGAAATCCCAGCCGAAACGTTTCTAGCTTGTCTGACAGGAGGTGTTTCGCGTTCAAAAGTGTTTTCGGTAAGTCTGTGTTTGTTTTGATTATCTCCACCTAACTTTTTTTTTTTTTTTTTTTTTTCCATTTCAATTTTGAACTTAATCATGTGGGGGGGCAAGTGCAGTCGAGTGTGTCCCTGGCGATTTGAGAGAAAGTTTTCCCTTGGATAGATTATCAAGAGAGAAAAAAAGTCATTGAGATGATAGGGAGAGTGAAGTGGAGAGAAAAAAAAAACAGCCACTATTTTCGTTAACGCTAGACTGAACCCTCCAGGATGATTTTTACATCACGCTCACATCGAGATATACTCTAGTTTGTTCTGCTTTGAGTGGGTATTTCACTGGCTTGATGTTCCCCCAGTGACTGCCTGCACTAATAACCTCAATGCGTTTTAATCAGGTGTAGCGTTTGGGGTTGGGGTAATGGCTGGGTATTATAGTTTACAGGCGTATGATAAACCCCGGCGATAGGACTTCAAGCCAGGCAAAGGGTGCTAAATTATCTTCTGCGTTTAGGCCGAGATCCAATTTCAAATTAATAGCTACTTTACGGGGGGGTTGCGCGAAGAGGAGATTATCCTCATCCTTAAAATGTTTTCGAGCGCCAATTAAAAACACCCGCCGTTATTGATCTTGTTGATTTTATGTCCTGGAATTTGCATAATCTATTAAAAATGAATGATTCATAGACTCTATATTGCCAGAAGAGATTGGAATTCTTCTCCTGCGCTCAGTGTAATGCCAGAAAGATAGAAATCTTTTGTGTCCTTTGCTTATCCTATTAGTGCTGAAAAGTACCTGCGAAGAAGCAGCTCAATTGGAAGCGGGATTTAAGGCATTGAGCACATCATCGAAATTCAGACAGCTGCCTTCCATAGAACCCAGCTCTCTTTTTCTGACCTAATAATGGCATATTACATTAAATAGCTCATATACAATTAAATAGCTCAATCACACACACACACACACACACGCCTCCAAATGCAAATCATGCCAAAAAGCTTCTCCTGAATGGGAGGCCTTGGGATAAGAGCCATTGTCAAACCACTGCTTTATTCGACCCAGAAGAATTGTGATATTTTGATGGATTTCTCATTTTCAAAAAAAAAAAAAAAATTCAATTCCATCTCTCGCTGACCCATTAACGCAACTCTTTTATGCCACTGCCCATGCCGGGCCACCAAGAAGCGATACCAAGGCTTGTGTCAGAGGGAGTTGGTGGAGCGATGGCCACCCTGGCTGTGATCAAGGAGAATTGACAGTGTGAGAAGGCAGGTGCTGTGGAATCGGAACTCTTCTACAAAGCAGCCAAGTGTGTGCTCAGGAGTAGGTTGATCGTTCATGGTAGACATTCATAGATGTTCTAGGATGATGTCCTATGGCCTAGGTTGAGGTCAGAGGAACCATCATCCAGCAGAGGTAGTTGATATTATCATTCAATGGTTGGATGCTGGTATCATCTGAGAGACAATCATTCAATACACAGATTTTCACACAAACCTGCAGTGCCTTTGGCAAGTTGACATGATCGGAATGAAGATCTGAGCTTGAAGTGAGATGAAGTGAGACTTGTATGCTTGTATGCTTTGTTTTATCATGAAAAAAAAGCCTAATGCTCAAACTCAGGATGGGCAAAGCAGCATGCGAAACGAGTGGCAGTTTGACAAGGCCACTTGTCTGTTAAGGCCACAAGGGAGCCTGTGTGCTTAGGCTCCAAAATTAATGCTTATTTTGTCTTCACAAAAGCAAACTAACCTTTGAGCACACATTTGATAATGAATGACTTTCACCGGGGGGGTTGGGGGAATTACGGCAATTTGGCTCTCCAAACATCCTTTTGCTAAGTTGTAATTAATTAGGGTGAAGTGGTTTTTTGGGCCGGTGATAAATGGCCACGTTCCGAATATAGAAAATAGAGGTCAAAAGACTTCAGTCGGAGGCGTTGTGAACACGAAGGTGTCCCTGTCGTGGTGAATTTAATGCACGGCGCAGCAAAAGAGTCGTTTGCTGATGACTTTGTTCCTCTCGCCAGCGGAGAGGAAGGTCATCCATAGGAGAGGGCCACATTCTTCCAGGGTTTTTTTTCCCTCCCCTCCTCTCTCTCTCCCTTTCCCCTCTCTGGCTAGCATATCGAGGCAAGTTCTGAGTTAAACAGCTTTCTGGGTCTCTCCATCTGCTGTGACAGGAGAACGAGGGACTGAGAGGGACAGACGGGTAGAAAGAGAGAGAGAGAGAACAATAAGAGAGACAGAGAGAAAGAAAGAGACCTGTTTTGTCTCTCACCATGATAATTAAAGGCTGACAGGTTTGTTGGCAGGAGGTAGCAAACTTATCTTGCTCAGTTGTAAGTAAACACTGTTAGCTTAGTGGCTTCAGTGTTTAGTGATCATGGAGCTATCACTGGGCACTTCAGTTTAACTGACTGGCTTGGTGCGCAGGGGCACAAAATAGGGAGTAGGCAAAGAAATGACTTATGTAGGATTTCACAGCGACCATATTGCGTAGGTATTTTACTAAGGTCGGACTATTTTTAAAAGCTTTTTTTTTGTTAAAGTGTCATACATATGTGTGTGTGTGTGTGTGTGTGTGTGTGTGAGAAAGAGAGAGTGCCTATGTGTGCTTGTATAGTATGTGTGTGTGTGCGCACCGCTAAAGATTCGCTCAACGTTGAATCCAACCAGGGGGCTGTCAGTACAGCAGCCGATCTAAAAGAAGTTCCCTTTTTTAACTTTAATGAGGATTCTCTCCACACCCATCTCGGCTGTAAAACAACACAGGCTCAGAGACAGCTAATGAGGCTATCATGCACTACTGAGAGCTCTCCCAAGCGTTTCTCCTCTCCTCTCCTCTCCGCCAGGAGATTTAAACAGGGGGACAGGCAGTCATGCTCAACGTCTCTTTCATTGTTCTGCTATGATGCGTGTTTATTAATTTTTTATTTTTTTTTAAAAGGGAACAACATGTCAGGCCCTGTATGAAGTTGCAGAGCAATTACGAGGCTAACTATAATTTTGTACATATAAATCATGCTTAACAGTCCCATGGTTTGTCACTCTGAGGGAAATTATTAGTTACAGGAATCATGTTTTGTCAGCGAAGTGCTCGTGACTGATTTATTGAAGGAAGTGTCTCCAATTTCCTATCCCTACTGACTGGTTAAAAAAAGCTTTTGGCTCATAAAATGTTCCTTATCTACTTGTGGCATAGACCTAAGAGGTAGAGGTAAGCGTATCCTTTGTGTGCGACTCCTGAGGTAAAACTGTACCATTTACCCTGACAGATATGCATGGCTGGAGTGAATGTGGATAGAAGTGTATTTGGCAGGTTGATTTCCCCTCAAGTGAGGTAACACAACTGGCCTCGACGGGCAGAGAAATCAGGCTTTAAGGTACTTGTGGAAGCAGGCCCTGTAGGCGTTATCCAGGGCTCTCAAACTCTGACAATATGCTCAGTGTCTGTCCGTCTGCCTTCAGCTTGTGAGTGTGTTTGTGTCTTTGCGCGAGTGTGTGTGTGTGTGAGTGTGTGTGTTCTTGTCCATATGCTCTGACCCCTCAACCGTCTCCTCCCCTCTACCATGACACACAGGGCCACTCATACATATACACCCATCTAGTCACAGCCCCCCCCCCCCCACCCACACACACACACACACACACACACACACACACACTCTCACACACACACACCCTGCCCTCTTGCCTTTGTGTGTTGACTTGGCTACAGCTGACTAACTCGACCAGTTGGCTCTACTTAGTGTTATGACTCAGACAAAGACCATTAGGATTTTTACCAGAAATGTAGAACACCTGTGGGTGCTCAAGTCAAGCCTGACTATGCTAGTAAACTTGAAATACTCTAGTATTCTAGTATCTAATTTATATACTAATATATATGTTAATAGATTTCGTTTGTAAATGGTTGTAAAAAAGATTAGGGAGTAGTTTCTGGATCGCATATACTTTTTTTTTTTTTTTAGATGTGCTATAAAATTGATGGAAGCAAAAGAAAAAATAACTCTTTTCACTGTTTTTCTTTTTGTATTTAGAATATTTGCATATTTGTGCACACAGCACACATTCACAACTGTTTATTTTCACTGACAACTACCATGATGTGTCTGTGGTGTGTGAATGTCTCATTATTTTCATTTAAAAAATGTTTCGGTTAAAAGCTTAACGCGTATTACATTGTTATCCGAAGAGGCTTACCCAAAGTTTGTCCTGCAGTATGATGAGGCCTTATGGCTATAAGCATGCTCATTAGTGTTTGATTCCACCATAATCCTCTTCACCGCCCCCCCCCCCAAAAAAAAGAAAAAAAAAAGAAAAGAAAAAAATGACACTGTCCCTCACAGCTAACAATGCATCAAGGGGCCTCATCCTCCCAAAGAGTGGCTTAGCAGGGGCTACATGTGTCTAGTTAGGATAGCCAACCGTCATCCCCAATTACGAAGATTAATGTGGAGATCCGTGCTGGGGTGAATAGAGTTCTAGTATGAATCAGCGTTTGGACTTGGCCACATGTACACTGAGGTGAAAGCGTTCTGCTTAGTTCAAGGCATTTTGTGTTGGGGCCTGTTTTGTGGCACATTTGCCAAATAGCCAAACGTGTGTGTGTGTGTTTTAATATATTTTCTTGTCAATATTCTTAAACGAGTCTGAAAGCTTAAGGCCACCTTAGTTTTTTTTTTGTTTTGCTTCATAACAAGCTACAAAAAGCCTTGTTTTGTTTAAGTAAATGAACAAATAATTACTGTGTACATGTATAATTAAACGCAGTGTGTTTTTGTTTTTTCATTAACAGCGAGTATAACAAGATTCGGTGTAATGACAAATAGAGTTCAAAACCAGGACAGAAAAAATAAGAAACCTTGCCTTTTCTTTATTAAGTAATTCAAAACTCATTTTCCCTCTCAAAACAGGTGGATTAAACTGTAAATTAGTTTCCTTTTTGCTAACCAACACCACTCTCTGTGTTACCTGTCTCACAGGTCGAGATATGGCCAACACAACCTTACCTGGGTATCCCCCACACGTACCCCCAACAGGCCAAGGCAGCTACCCAACATCAACGCTTGCTGGAATGGTTCCTGGTATGTACCACTACTCATATTTATCAACTTTTTTCAACCCTCTCAGCACTGAAGAAAACTGTTGTGCACTATGGCCATACACCTTTACCTTATTAGATGGCTAGTTTAGTTTAAGGGTTGTATAACATTTATAAAATTTTAAATCAGGATATAGGTTATGCCACATCCTAATGATGATACTCATCACAGTATAGCATTTTCTGCTAATTGAGTGAAGAAACTGCATCATTATGTAATACCTTCGTCAATATTGTGATATGACAATGTAGTTGATATTCTTATCAAGGCGATAAATAATGACAATATGCAGTAGACATGAATATGGAAAAGCTCTAGTTAAGTCAAAAATGTCCAATCTTTTCTAAGGTATAATACAGGGTGGCATTGCCAGGTGAATAAGAAGATAAATCATTTTCATTCCCAGATGAGGTACACTGTAGTTACAGACAGAACTGAACATGCTCTGTAATCGACTTGGATCAGTATGTGTGTAAATATTACGAAGGGGGATGTTAGTATGTGGTAGTCTGTGTTGTGTTCCAACACATAGCTTGTCGATAAACATGTCTGGCCCTCACTGGTCTGCATCGCTCCTGGCCTCTCTTGTGGATATCATTCCCCGTCTACTTAACCTGCAGTTCAGGTTCACCGCAAATAGTCAGGGGTCACCAAACTTGGGAGTCATCGGAGGCCTGTAAATATTTAAATCCCTCATCTCTGAGGGACGTGGATAGTGTTTCTCAATCATCTGTGTTTGTGTGTGTGTGTGTGTTTGTGTGTATGGGTGGGTTGGAGCATGTGCGTTTCGTCCGTTGCACAATAGAAGGCACGTAACATCATCCCTTTCTTGCGGTAAAGCACTATCCTGTAGCAAGCGAGCGAATGATCTCTACACTTACTGTAAGCATCAAATGAACACTATCCCTTGTCCCCCATGTGTCTGTCTGACAGTGAGACAGTCTTAGAGACAGTACAGACCGTTTCAACGGTAACAACAAAAACAATGCCTGAACGTTCCATTTCATTCCCAAACTATGTCCACCATGTTTATATCACAACAAGCAGCCATATACAGTGTTAAAATTGAAGCTCTGTGGGAACAACTAATCAAACTCTCTTGAAAATCTATACTAGCTTACCTCTGAGGCCATAGTGTTACAGTTCACTGTAGATTTTACAAAGAAGCAACAACGCCTCAATTATGGTTTCATTTTTTTTTCTTCTGTGTTTTGTGCAGTGCTGTAGAGCTGTAGAGAACACAAAGCTCCTGACTTCCTTTCAGGGAAAACCCTATCTTTTGATTTCATTGGGCAGCAAGACCTGGGCAGAAGCATTTCCAGAACTAGAAAATTCCTCATAATCCCTCTTGCTCTTCCTTACTATGTTCTTTCCCATTCATCTGCACCCTTCCAAATGAGATTTAGTGACAGGCCCCAAACACTGTTAAACCAGAAAGCCATTCCTCACCGGCTTCATATAAAATCTCACCTTTTTATTGTCTCATAAAGACAGAAACCACCTCGACCAACAGCACCGCTGACAGACACAGCCTGAGTTACTTCCCAGAACACAATAGCATTCCATGACACAAAGACCTGAGGAAGGGTGAAAAACCCACAAGAGGGTGGAAAGCCAAGTGGATTTCTCTCTCTCTCTTTTTTTTAACGTCCAAATACCACCACAAGCAGACTTGAACAAGTAGAGTGTGTAAAGTAAAATCCCTGTGGTAAAATAAGTTTTATTCAAACACTCATGGGAGCAGTGTGTGCTACTGTGTGATCTGTGTTATGGGGACATCTGGAGAACAAGTTTCCTATGTCTCCAGTGAGAAACAGAGTTATAGCCTAAACAATTAAAATGTGAGCTAATCAGTCTGTTTCTTGATTACAGGGAGTGAGTTTTCGGGGAACCCCTACAGCCATCCACAGTACACAACGTACAATGAAGCCTGGAGGTTCAGCAACCCAGCATTACTAAGTGAGTATTTCATGTGTGGTCTACATAGCATCAATGTCACTGATCTTTTTTTTTTTTTTTTAAACCCTGAGGTTAACAAGTTAAGAATGTACACTACATGCCTAATGTCTTTTCAAACAGTCCATTCTTCTCCTGTTAACTTTCAGGTTCCCCTTATTATTATAGTGCCGCATCAAGAGGCTCCGCCCCTCCCACTGCTGCCACTGCCTATGACCGTCACTAGTTACCATGGAAACCCAATCAAGCAACCGGATCGGGGCTTCGGGCTCCATATTGTGCCAGTGTAAATGGGTGTGGCCTTCTGGACAAGCAGGCAGCTCCAAGATTTCCTCAGTTCTTAAAGAGAGGGAGAGGGAGAGAGAGAGAGAGGAGCGGACATGTTGGGATTCAAAAAGTGATTTGGCCATTGCAAACTTCACAGCTCACCCCTTGCTTCTAAACCTGCAAGACTGTAAAGAGACTCTATAAATATATATTATGAAAATGATAATAATAATGCAAAGAAAGTTTTGTTGGTGAAAGTTAAAAGAAAAAAAAGCAACATTTTTTTTCCCGATGCCTCTGGTTCGTTGTTTTTGTTTTTTCCATACTACTCTCTTGCTGTTTGTTTTTCTGGATGAATACATTCCTTTACCTGACTGATGTAACTTCCTGGAGGAGCAAAGGCAAGTGATAAGCATGAAAGCAATCCCCTCTGTCCCCCCCCCCCCCCAAGTCATTCTTATCCCCAAATCTGTCCTCATCCGTCCTGCTGGCCCAACTGTCCATGGGCGTCCCAGGCCAGAGGCTGAAGGTTCACCCTGGGTCGTACATCAGTGCATCTTTCCACTCGAGCAGCGTTACGCAAAACCAAAACCTACAGCATGACAAGTACTACTTTTTTATCATTATGCCATGAGAAGATTATTAGGACCTGATTTCTGTGAAATACAATCAGCCTTTCATTTTTTCTCCCTTTTTTAATCAAGAAGAGAGATGAAATATTAACAAAAAGAGATCAACAAGAATTAAAAGAAACATGGGCACCAGTGGAGCAGTTTTGGAAAAAAAAGAGAAACATATCCCTAAATTATTTTTTTCTTTTTCTTTTTCTTTAATGTAAAATTAATATTATTGGCAATTTAGTGTGTACTGCAGATTGCTCAATGTATTTTTTTTTTGCTATATATTATGTTTATGTATTTGTTTATATTACTGGGATGCAGTGAATGACCAGGCAACCTCTGATTTTGAGTTCCTATTTTTGCACTATATGAGGGATTGGACCAAATAAGGTGGTACTGTATCATGCAAACAAAACATTGGTTTTACTTTTTCTTTGAAAAACAAACAAACAAACAAATAAACTGTCCATTAATTCAAGAATGTAAAATAGCCAACAGCTCCTGACATTCAATGGCACTTATATGTCCTAATATGTTTACAGTTCATTTCCCACTCACACTGTCTTTCTTTGTTTTGATTCGTAACTTGTTTTAAACTACTGATAAATGTATTGAGATTTTTATTCAATCGAATCCAGTGTGTTCCGCAAATAATTATAAAATGTGTCCAATGTAACATTGAATGAACGAGATTATTACAGGATCCCCCCCACACACACACAAACACATATACTGCTTTATATGTGAGATTTTACCACAACCATGCCTCGATTTTAATTTCCTTTCTTTAACATCTGATCATGAAACTTACTTTGAGTGTACTATTATTTAACAGTTAAGAGAATGTACTTTGACCACTTTTGCCAAAGACTTTAGTTGTGTTAAATGTATAATTTACAGTCTTATGCATTTTTTAACAGTATTATGGCAACAGACCTTTTCAGAGTTAAAATGTGTATAAATTCTATGCAGAGGAAAATGGGCATCATATGCATATTTAACTGTAAGACTACTGGCAGGTGAATTCTTACAACTATTTAAATGTTATTTTATGTTTTTTTGTGACAGTTTGCTGCTTTGTAGAATGATTTTTTTTGTGTGAAATGTGAATCGTTCTTCCCTGTAAATACAGTTCTGAGAAAAAAAAATGAAAGAAGAAAAAAAAAAAAAAACGCATCCTGTCTTTCAGCATCGTCGCTCATGTATTGGTCTCTTTTGTAGATGTGCCGTAGAGGATGCAGGAGAGTATAGACAAAGATGTGTCCTTCTAAAAACTACTGCTGATCCTTTCGGCCCCTCCAGTGTCTGACAGACTGGCAATATTGTGGTCACTGTAAAACAAACACATATTGCAGATCTTTGCTAATCTTTGTAGTGATGATCTGCTCTGAATCTGGTTTTTGGTTACCATCCCGTCTGGCCAAAGTTGTTTTACAGTTGCTATGCAAACCATATTGGGCCTTTAGAGTACGGCTCCTCCTGAAGACTATGGCATTTCCAATAGGTGGATCTCAATTCAGAAAAACAACAACAACAACGACAACAACAACAACAAGAAATACAAGGCCATTGTAACATAGACCTGTCAGGAGTGTTATTTTCGTTACATCCATGGTAAACACCCAAGCTCTGGCAGAGAGAAAGCCACAGTAATTTCTTTGGACATACTGAGCTTATACCCGCTTTCTGATGAATAGGTGTTCAAAGAGACAGATCCTCAGTCTATGTAATCGTGGTACATTTGCATGCTTTCATTCAAACAATTTACACAGGGTGGTGGAAGATTCCGCATCTTCAGTGACCATGGTAATAGCAGAGATTCCAGCTTTTGTGAGGCAACATTCTGACAGATTAAACAAGGCACATAGACTCAAAAACACAAGGCAGAAGGACACACGCCTGCTAAATAAAAGGACTTCATCTGTCTACTGCAGAGTTTTAACACAGTATACTGCAAGGAATTTCATCATTAACCATCAGATAGTTCCTTGAGAATTACATGGTTCAGACTATGCTCTGACACCATACCAGATTCACATGCATACGGCTTACAGTAGAGGCTTGGCAGAGGAGAAGTAAAAGGGTCCAATCTAGTTGAAAATGTAAATGTGAAAAATTGCAAAGAATCGTGCAAAGATCTGCTGTAAATTTGGATTTGATGGTCAAGTACTGAGACCAAGTGGATGCAATCATGGTTCAATTTGTGTTCCAATTTTTGTGCACATGAGAAATAAATTTTTGTATGTCATATTAGTGGCTTGAGTCAATGAATTTATTACAAAATATGCATTGGAAACAAATAATGTGACGACGTACAAGATGCGTAATTTGTCCACACAACTGTAAAACTTAGAAAGTATGAGTAATAATCTGCACTAACTCTAACTGTAAGATAAAAAAAATATTTACACCATAAAACCAAGCAATATAGCTGAAGGACACAACATCAAATGATGTTGGGCACATTGCTCTGTTGTAATTTGGTTAAGCACACCAGGCACACAGCAATAATCACCAAGCAGGTCCCTCAGTCATCACACAGAGTGGTGTGATATCCACAGTCCAAAACATTTACTTGCCCCCCGCCCAAATGAATTCTAGGGTTTAAGATGACAAATCATTTCAAAGACTGTTTGAATCTGCCCCTAGGGCTGTATAAACAGATTTGTACTTAACTCGCACAATTCGTTTTGGGAAAAATGTAATTAGAAAATCTCACACTAAATAAATGAACTCCTTTTTAGGAGGATATGGAGTACATTATGGAGAGAGGAGAGCGAGAAAAAGAGAGAGAGAAAGAATGAGAAAAAGAGAGAGAGAAAGAATGCCACAGAATGTTTTCTTCATGATTTGGATCACTGAGCACATAAAGTGTTTAACCTCTTGTGCTTTAGAAGGCAGAAATATTATTTCTAGAGATGTGGTTGAATTCAATTAGCGAATGCTCTCTCTCTCTCAAACACACACACACACACACACACAAAGAGAGTCATTTATGCAGGAAATCCTTCACAGGAGCCATTTTTCATTCTTGTGACTTTCTTTCTCTCTCGCCTTAATCCTCCTTCTTCCACTACCAACTCCTTGCTTGAGACCCTGTTCTGACATCACCATTGATTAACACTGTGAGCGCAATTCACAGATTACAGTGGCAAAGATCTACCATGGATTTCAACTGAACCTCAAGCGAAGCATCCATATTGTTTCTGCTATATTTTATCTTCCCAACCTCCTCTGACACGCTGGTCTTCCACAATATCACAATCAATACCAACACCTTCACAAAAGCATCATTTGACCTCAGAACACTTATTAGATTTTTTGGGGGGAGAGGCTGAAGTATTTTTGTTGCGCATTGTTGGGATTTAAGAGAAAAAGAAATCCAAAAACACAGTAATCTAAGTGTTTTTATTTTAGTTATTTATTTATTTTGGTTGCACCATTGGAGAGAGGAAGGGAGCTTTAGCACAGAATGTGATGGCGTTTCCACGACAGTGCTCTAAGCCTACCGAAACACCAGGGAGAATACGTGGGTGTGCTGAAAGCCATGTGCAGCCAGGCACTGGGGTGGATATGCGACTGGTGGGGTAAGGCCCTGACGAGCCACTGCATCCCCCCCCTCACTCTCTCTCTCTCTTTCTCTCCATCCCTCTCCCTTTTCCCCACAATGCTTTCCCAGTGCTCGCTTTGATTGTAATTCAATTCTCCCCCTGTTGTTTATTTCATAGCTCCCCTGCGTGGCATCAAAAAAGGGGAGGTTTCTGTCAGACTCGAACTGTCGTGGATGTTTGTCATTCAGGCCTTGTTAAAGGGAAAGCAGGGAGAGAGTGAGAGAGGGGGGAAAGAAAGAGAGAGAGACTCTTTCCTTTCACCAGCTGAGAATTCCCAGCGGTAAAATTATTCCATTTAGATGGAAACTTTTTCCCCCCGCCCTCTCTCACTCTCTCTCTCTCTTTGTCACTCCTCAGTCTAAATTGGCATATCTGGCTCTTTTGCCGAAACCAATAAACTGTGAATCTTGGATGCATCCTGTCAGTCAAGCTCATCTTTCCGTCAGCATGCCAGATGACATCTAAAATGGAGTGGGAAGAAAACAAACAGAGACGGTGCGAGCTGATTGGTCCTCATCAGCAAGGCATTACAGGAGGCACCTGCCACTGTCAGGCCTCTTCAAACAGTCGTCAGAGTCGGCCATTAGTTGGAGCTGTATTTAAACAACAACAAAAACATGACTTTATTTCAGATCTCTTCTATCACCAGTCAGGCACTGGTTGGGGTTTGCATTTAAACAATAAAAACATGACTTAATTTCAGATCTCTTCAAAATGCCAGAGTCACCAATTGGTTGGGGTATGCATTTAAACAGCAATATGACTTTTTCAGATATTTTCAAGCAGTCATCTGAGGCAGCCATTACTTGGAGACTGTATTCAATGAAGAACAAAAACATAACCTTCTGAGGCTGGCGGGGCTGTGATAACATTACGCTACTACACAATTCCTTTGCTAATTCCCTTGGCTAATTTAGTTTCTTTCCAAAAAAAAAAGCATATCAACCTCTGATGCTTTTTTCTGTTTTATTTTGCTATGGCACGGAATAACATTTTGAGCTTTTAGCCTTCCTTGGTTCCACCTTTAACCAAATCCTGTTTAGAATATTGTGCTGACAGTCTGTATGGCTGTCAATGTGAGTTGCGCTGAATCATACTCTAAATGAACAAAATTTGGTAATGAGTACCATTTCACCGGTAATGTCCTAAGAATTAGATTTACTGGGAGGGACTAGGGGAGAATTCATCAGTAGTTGATAAATGCCATTGGATGTCCGTGGCATTTGGCGGATAAAGTGATGGACTGTAGCCTCTTCAGGCAGCGGTGTTAGATTAGTCCACATCTTTAATGGCGTTGAACGCCATCGCGTTGCGTTGACGTTTAGAAAGCTCTGTGCCCGGGAGGAGCGAGAGAGTGAGAGAGAGAGAGAGAGAGAAAGAAAGAGAGAGTGAAAAAAAATAGCATCCAAAAGCACTGATTGAACTTCACCTTTGGTTTCATGTCTCCCCCATACACAAGATAAATACTACTCATTTAACGCGAGTCTGATGCAGAGCGCTGTAGCCACAGTTAAATGTTGCATTTAGCATTTCGCAAATGAGCGGCAGCAGCCGACTGTGCGACTGAATCTGTATTTTAATAAGGCCTCTCGTAATCATACAAATCACCAGATGCTGTTGCCTGCTATTCTCATTGCCTCTTTATGCTATAATCACATGATCCTATTGGTGTATAATCTGACATAAACCGAGCTCCAGTACTGTGTGTCTTCCTTCAGCAAAAACTTGTGATATGTTAACTGCTGTTTACGTGATTTTTCTATACATGCTGCTGTTTCGATGTTTTACAATGCCTTTTTGGGCTATTGTTTCTCTGCTTACTTGAAACAACTACAAACACTGCACAACCTGAAGACTACAGTTACACAATATTATTGAGTTACAGCCTGCATTAAGTTACTCATATCAATGTAATATCAATATACAGGTAGGGGGAATGTGAGAGGCCAGGGTGGGGAATAGTGGGGTTCTATCCCTGATCAGATGATATAAAGTTAAAAGTATACTTAACAACCTGAGCCAGGTATTAATGAGTTAGGTGTTGCTGTGACAGTCCGACAAAACTGAGCTCACCATTCACATACTATGTGCAGTGTACTGTGTACTGGGCTGGAATATCTTGGAACACTGACTGTCTCTTCTTCTCTGTTCAAAACACAAACCAACAGCCAGCATGGTGGGGTGTTACTAGATATCATCTGGCTCTGTGGGCTGTTTGGATTTAATGTGATGCTGGCCTTCGGGAACACTGGCATAAAATATCAGCTCTCAGTTGCATACAACTAAACAAGAACTATCCCTGCTTAGGACAAGCAAACAAACACTGCACTGATTGAGTCGATCAAGGAAGGTTTTTACAGGGCACAAGAGCACAGAGAAAGGAAAATGGTGAGCAGAGGGGAAGAACAGTATTTCTTCAATCAGATATCATAACACCATATTTATTTCTTAAAGAAAACCAGTCCATTGCTATTCTTAATATATTCTTATTTCCCTCGATGAACCTCCATTCTTTACAGATGCATTTCAAGTATTTGATCATAAATAAGCGATTCAAAACTAAAGCCACACCTGACCAGCTTTTCAGGAGGGTTGCTAAGACAAAACAAACACGTTTCTAATTGAAATATAAACACAAACTTAAAAAAAAAAAACACATGGATACGGCTATTTGTGTCTGTTTTTTTGTTGATGATGTTGATGTTTTCTGTATTGTGAATAATATTGTGAAAAACACTGTGTACTGTTCTACAATGAGTGTCGTATCTTAGAAACAAAATATCTGATAGCTTTGCAATAGCAAATGCCTTTTTTAAACCAGCTGATAAAGCTGTGGTTCAAAGCGATTCACTTGATATTTACATGTAATTGTGAGTAATTCTGAATCTCATTGCCTCTGGAATGTAATCATTTAATTTGATGGAATCACTTATGTTTTCCTGTGATTCAAACTGTTGTTGGTTTTTGTTTTTTTCATCTGTCAGCAGAGCAGATTCACAGCTGCGGAGGCTTATCCTGTAAGATGTAGCGCTTTCGTGAAAAGCCCACGGTACAGTGAGCAGGCATTTAACCATCCTCGGTCTGTGGGGTTGTTTAAAATAAGATGCCCTCGCAATACAATTATGATTTGCTTATTGGCACAACTTCATAACTAATCCAGCAGATGATCTCATTTGCCACTGTGCAGTCGCAAAAGGGAAAAACGCTGAAATGGATTTCATGTCTCTATATCAGACGCGCTGTGGTCTGACATTAGGAAAAAGGGGGAAATCTATCTAGTGCTTTATGTGCTGTGTCTAATTGGATATGGCAATATATAACAAGAATCTCCCATATCCATCACTTTGTGCATTCGGCCCTGTTTGCGTGGCGGGTGTCGGCGGAGCTGCCCCGCTTGTTATGATGCCTGAACAGCAATTATGAGGTAATTTTTTGACTCTGGCTGCGAAGGGCTAGCCAGTAGACACTTCAGAGGAGGTTTCTAATGAACGAACATTGATTGATTGAACATAATAAATGCTGGGCTTGAGTGAGAGCGAGGGGGCAGTGGGAGAGAGAGAGAGAGAGAGAAGAGGGGAGAAAGAGGGAGAGGAACATTGAGAAACCGACAGAGAGGGAGAGTGAGTGAGAGGGGGGGGGGGGGAGGGTGGAAAGAAAAAGAGAGAGAAAAAAAAAGAGAGAGAGAGAGAGAGAGAGAGAGAGAGAGGGGGAGAGATGGAAATTCTGCTATGTCAGAAAGGCAGCGCACATATCCAAATGGAACAAATGGGCAGTTATTAGATTTATCATTACAGGAGAGTACTGCACTCAACCAGACAGCCACAGAGAGAAATAGAGAGAGAGAGAAAGAGAAAGAGAGAAAGAGAGAGAGGCACAAACACAGAAACAGAGAAAAAAACAACTAGAAAGGGGTGGAGCAGAGTGAAAAAGGACAGATACAGAAAAGGCATAAACACTTAAAAACACAAGGCAGAGAGAGAGAAAGGGAAAGAAGCAAGAAAGAGAGAGATGAAGAAAAACATAAAGGGAGGAAAATGGAGATAGAGAGAGAGAGAGAGAGAATGAGAGGGAGGCCAGAGAGAGAGACAGAGAGAGAGAGAGAGAGAGAGAGAGAGAGAGAGAGAGAGAGAGAGAGAGATTGGTCTGGGTGGGCAGCCGGTGCCAGCACTCCAGCGTGTCCGGCCGCGGCCAAATCTCATTTTCCCTCCACCACTAAATAATTACCCCTAATGGCCATTGTGTGATACATGATGCAATTAAAGCCTAATGCAATGCGCCTCAGTCACTGATTATGTCAGGCACCACACTGGACTGATCGGGGGGTCCTAGCACCGGCTACGGGGCTGACCTGACTGCAAAATGAAGATAGTGGAGGTGTTTGTGCGTGTGTGTATCTGTGTCTGTGTGTATATGTGTGTTCTCTTCATCCCCTGCAGAACCGCGTCACTTGCGATCAGCCTAATCTGTCAGAGGTGGTTCTGTTTGTTTGCAAGCCAAGGAACCTTGGCCAAAAAAAAAAAAAAAAAAAAACATCTCCATAAAAAATCTCTCACTGGTTGTTTGGGGACACGAGCTAACCTTCTCCTGTTAAGGGTTCAGAGGGGAGGAGAAACTACAGGGGAAACAGCATGAATGGTGCGTCAGTAAATAAATACAAGAGCCGGAATCATCAACCTCATCCAGCCCTTCTCTCTCTTTCTCTCTCTCTTTCTCCCTCTCTCTTTCGCTCTAACCCCTGGTACCTCCCTCCCTCCCTCCCCCCTCTCCATCCCCCTTTCCCCTGTTTCAAGCACCCAGTCACTGTCAGGCCAAACACATGATGAATTGCCCTGTCAACAGAATTCATTCAGGGACCAATTAATTCAGCAGAAATGAACTAGAGCCATCAGTCGCTGAAAAACTCACAGCAAAGGCGAGGGAATGTAGACCTCCTCGGAAAAGAAAGAGAGAGAAGAGAGCAGAGAAGAGGAGGAGGAGGAGTAAAAGAGGAGAAAATGTGTGTATGTGTGTGTGTGTGTGTGGGGGGGGGGGGGGTTGAGGTGGAGACCAGGGTGGTGTTGGGCTGTGTGGGGATGGGGGGGGGGGGTTGTTGAGTAGTACAGGGTGGTGTTTGGCTGTGTGTGTGTCTGTAAATGTGTGCGTGTGAGTGTGTGTGTGTGTGTGTGTGTGTGTACGAGTGAGGGGGAGTGTCTGTATGTGTGTGTGTGTGGGGGGGGGTTGCAGTGCCAAGGGATCCCAGTAGAAGTTAGCCTGACAGGAATTGGTCATTTAATGCTTTGGCGCACTGGAGACAGGTCCTGTCATACGGAGAGGCATGGCAGAGTCTCCCCTGGTGCTTTATTTATTAATTATCCCGAGAAGCAAAGGGGGTTTTTAACTGTCTCACTCCAGGCCTGTCAGCTCGACTTCCTGTCATTTCCTCTCCATAAACAGATCCTTTAACACTGTGCAGAGGTTAATGGAACGAATTTTTACTCACCTATCGGCAAAATGTTAAATAATAAAAAAAAAATGCCCGAAAGAGGTTTTTTATTATTTTTTTTTTGCCAAGTGGATTTCTTTAGCCTGACTGAGGAAGTAAGTGTGTGTGTATGTATGCTCGTGTGTGTTGTGAGAGAGAGAAAGCTGTGTGTGTGTGTGTGTGTGTGTGTGTGTGTGTGTGAGAGAGTGTGTGTGTGTGTGTGTGTGTGTGTGGTGTGTGTGTGTGTGTGTGTGTGAGAGAGAGAAAGCTGTGTGTGTGTGTGTGTGTGTGTGTGTGTGAGAGAGAGAAAGCTGTGTGTGTGTGTGTGTGTGTGTGTGTGTGTGTGTGAGAGAGAGAAAGCTGTGTGTGTGTGTGTGTGTGTGTGTGTGTGTGTGTGTGAGAGAGAGAAAGCTGTGTGTGTGTGTGTGTGTGTGTGTGTGTGTGTGTGTGTGTGTGTGTGAGAGAGAGAAAGCTGTGTGTGTGTGTGTGTGTGTGTGTGTGTGTGTGTGTGTAGTGGCTCATCTGTGGTGTGAGGTATACTGGTAGGAATGAAAGCAGATTATCCAAACAGTTGACCTTTCACCCCTCAGAGCTGATGAGTGTGAAATGCAGCATAAAATATTTAATTCTGCAAGAGAAAAGAAGAAGAGTCTCCATTTCACTCATGTTAAAAAAAGCAAGAAGCACATGGTGTGTGCGTGTGTTTGTGCGTGCGTGTGTTGAGTGTTCAACAAGAACGCATTAGGGTCCCTGGGCATGAAATATCAAGTCCAAATTTTTCTTATAATAGGCCTCACTGAACATTACTGAAAGAAAATCAAGCTTGTTTTCATGCCATCACGTATAGTTTGTGCACTGTGTGTGACATTTCCTTAAAATGAAAATTTAAGGCAGTATTTGGCATCGGCCATTAAATTAGGCGTATGTGGTCAACTTTAAACAGCTAATTATAATAAGACATTCAATCAGCATAATTTGATTTTGCTCACAGAAAAATACAGCAATTTTACGGCAAGCCCATAACGCATTCGCATTTAATAAGCATGATGCATATTGAAATATGAAATTAATATGCTAATGATATACATACATTGTACACTGCATTTGAATAAACATGTATATTAGCATCGGGCATGATCAGTCACAAGCCTCAGTGGTTGTAGCGGTATGGAAACTGGTTTGTTGGGGATGTTGTGAACGTTAACAAGCTGATACCGGGCCCCACTAATTATTTGTGTGCCCACCATATGGTGAATGCACCATTTGTAGGAAACCTTGTATGGCCCCCGGACCCACTGCCCTGCCAAAAGTTTGATCTTTCCCTTTGTGGCTGCGCTGATCAGAGAGTGAATATTTCATGGGTTCTTTTCTTCGAGCTGGGGATGGATTCTACCCTGATGGGGATGGAGTGGCAGCTGGGCCTCTGCTCAAGCCTGACCAATGCGGGGTGTTCCTTTACCTGGATCAGGAGATGCAACTCGAGGCTGCGTGCTATTGTAAGAGACGTCACGAGGCGACCAATAAATCCACCCCGACGTGCCCCCTGTCTTCAGAGGAGGGGAGGAGGAGGAGTGGTGAGTCATAAAATGATGGTGGGTGACTCTAGGTTGTATCACAGGGACCAAACTTTACACCATCCTGCACAGGGATACCGAGAGAGAGGAGGGGAGTCCTTACATACCAAATATGAACTGAACAGAAGCTGGAAGATAGACTGTACATTCACATACATTCTATTTACAATCGTATATCGACTGTGTTCGTTACATACAATCAAAGGTTCGGTGCATTCTCAGCACACCACATATGCGTTAACTATGATTATATCTATGAAAAACAAGTACACTTAATTTGGCAGATATGCCACATGAACAAATGAACAAGTCAGTGATTACTTGTAATGTAATGAATTAAAAAAACACTCTGTTCCAAAGCCGTATGTCTAATCTCATGTAGGAACAAGAGTGATTGTCTATTGACGCAGATAGCATCTGGGAACTTGATTGGATATGGCTTTGTTCTGCGGCCGTCGTCGGTTCCAGAAATATCTCGAGTGTACGAGTAGAACATGATCAGAGTGACCCCCCATGGTCTGACACATGTAAGTGACCATGACATGAAACGATATCCATTGCAAAGACCATGTACAATGTTCTTTGAATATCCTGATAACAAGCTAGTTCTATTTTCCACAAGGAGTCAGGGAGAAACAGAGCAACAGTGAGTGAGAGCGAGCGAGAGAACGAGAGAGCGAGAGAGCGAGAGAGAGAGAGAGAGAACAAACACGAGATAAGGAGATGTGCTGCCGAATATAATTAATTAAATGAGACTAATTAGGAACATGAGAGCAGGTGCCTTGCTAGGGGCTGACAGAAAAGACAGCGAGACAGAGAAAAGGGAAGGAGTGAGAGAAGAGGGGGAGAGGGGTGGGGGAAGGAGGAGAAGAAGAAGAAGAAGAAGAAGAAGAAGTAGAAGGAGGAGGGGAAAAAAAACAACTCCAGTTAAGGGGGTGCAGTGTGACAAGAAGAGGGACAAAAACAACTTTCCGCATTTTGTCATCTGAAACCTCCGAGGAATAGGCTTGACAGAAACCAGAGACCCAGACGCCATGGGGGTCGCTGACTGCTTATGGGAGACAGATTTTTTCCCTTTCACCGATTGGAAGCTAAGGCAAGCGACAGATCCTCACCACTGCTCATTATTTTGACATATGCCTCGTATTTGTCTGCGCTTTCTGTCGCCAATGGAGGAGGAGAGCCAGGGAGATGTGGTTGATGCTAGCTGTGTGTGTGTGTGTGTGTGGATGCAATGTTTGTGTGTTTGAGGATGACGTGTGTGACAGCACAGATTTGACGATGATGGGTGATCAGTAATTTGACGTTTGAAAAGGTCAGCTACCAATTTAGTACATGCAAGAAGGGTACACTAACAAATTGCACTCACCGCGTCTTCTTTGTGAACTTGTTTGCTTATTAACAGAGTGATAGCCCACCTGGTATCACAAGTAACGGAGATCACTTTTCTAGGGGCAGATGACTGACGAAATAGCAGTAGTGTAGGACAGCTCGACATCAGTGGTTAAAGGACAAGTCTGACGTAAATCAACCCATATCTCTGTTTGATATGATATCTCGTTTTTTAATACGACGATCGAATAGTAAAATGGAAGCTACTAATGAAGGGCAAGGAAACTCAGTTTTCATTTTCTGTGCCCCTTTCAGTTAGTGTTAGCTAACAATCCGCAAAAATTCAGCCTATGTGGTGCCAAATATTCTAGATCCTCTTCTTACTCACAGCACTCTTTGAGCACAAACAACATGGATATGGGTTGATTTAGGCCAGTACTTTTCCGTTAAAGGTTTAGTGATAGTCCCCTCATTTCAAGAGTAACATTTTGAAAAGAATGAAGGGAGCCCCGTAAAGAGCGAATATCGAGGTAACGAGCCCACACACAGCCCCAATGCAGGATGATCTCCACTGACTCCAGACTCCATTCTCTCCACTGACTGGCTGTCAAACCAGCGAGGGCATACTTGCCCACAGGATAATAAAACTAAATATAGAAAATCGCTGTTGAAATGCTTATTTCAGTGTTCCAAGTTTATGTGACATTTGCCCCATATATTAACAAACCTTAGTTTCTTAACACTCACATGGTAGCAATTTGCAAAATCAACTATGTAACATCTAACATGGTATGTGGGGCCAGAATACATAGTGAGACACTTAAGACAAGGAAGGTGAATTTTCTCCTAAATGGTTATTTAATACAGACTTTTATATGTCAAAAAATATGTCAATAATGAACTTAGTTATAATACTGAAATAAGGAGGGGTTATTAAGTCCTTAAACTTATTGATAGCTTATAAACAAGTAATAACTACCTAATACTCACAGGCGTAGCCATAGGCAATTCAGGTGGTGTGGCATATGGAAGCCAGCTAGTAACTTCTTCCTCTTATATAATTTCAATCTCGGTCACCGCCGAGCGTTTTGCTGGTGTGACCAAAGCTACTGTATTTGTCCGTTATTTATATAGCAGAAACAATAACTTTGCTTTAGCAAAATCCTCATTTGACTGGGCTTAAGTACACTGTGTGCGGCTCACTAGTGTTGTCATGTACTAAAGGCTTCAGCTCGTAGAATACATTGGCATCAATAACGCCAACAGTAATTTCCCGGATGTCAGCTGCACCATGTATAAACCTCAGGCCAGTGTTTTATACAAACAGGCATGTACACAACCAGAATAGGGCCTGTGACAATAGACACAACACACCATTGCAAATACAATTTGGACATTGGGTTACACGTTACTTGATGTTTTCGACATAAGAATAACATGAGCCTGTCAATAAACATGACATAACATGAGTCATGAAAATTAATGGCACTTTTGTCATGTTCATGACTGTTGTCATTCGGTTTTTGTAATGTAAAGTTGACACTGTTTGAGAGTTAGACATTACAAAAACCAGATGACACTTAATAACAACAGATATTCATAATATTTGTCATGTCATGTTCATGACAGGTTCATGTTACTTTTAGGTCGGAAACCTCAAGTAAAGTGTTACAGGCCATTGTGACACCAACCCTACCTTCCTCTTCCCTCCACCCCACCACCGTCTCCAAAGTATAACTAAAAACAGAATACCTTGAAAATTCTTACAGATTTATGTTAATGTGTGCTTAGAAGTTGTTTCAGATGGTTCAGTGCTTCTTTACAGGGGCTTATGGACTAAAACTGGACCCCTGACCAGGACACTAAAAGCACTCACTGCTCTGGAAATACATAGAAAGAGAGAGAGAGAAAGAGGTCCGGCTGGTTACTAGCATAGCTCTAGAGGGCCATCAGCCTATTTCATCACAATTGTCTCCCTAACAGGTTACAAATGCGACGTGTGATGACAATAATGAGGTTTGATGTCACTTAGCCTTCGAGCCGTGTGAACAGAATAGCTAAGAGAGTGGAGGGCAGGATATCTGTGTGTGTGTGTGTGTGTGTGTGTGTGAGAGAGAGACAGAGAGAGAGGAGAGCAAGAGAGCCCTTGTGACTACATTCTGGTCCAGCAAAGCATCCTGCACACCAGGTGATAGACACTCCAGTTTGGAAAGATACAGAGAGGAGAGAGACGAGAGAGAGAGAGAAAGAGGAAGAGAGAGAGAGAGAGAGAGAGAGAGAGAGAGAGGGAGGGAGGAAGAGAAACAGAGAACAAGAGAAAGAGAGAAAGAGAGAGAGAGCGACAGAGCAGACCCACTAACAGCACAGTGAATTGCTGCAGATCCTATTTGTGTCAAAGCGGACGAGCAGTGGTGGTGGTGGGAGAGGCGAAGAGAGGAGAGGAGAGGAGAGGGACCCAGCAGCAGCCTATTTATTCATTTACCTACGCGAATGTCCCAGGGAGAGCTGACGCTTGGAGAAGGGCCCTCGGTGCCTCACTGTCACCACACAAATGTGTCGGGTTAAAGTCACCGCCTGGGACAGATTTGGAGTCACCAACATGATAGCTGTGGTGCATCCCTGTTGAAACACAAACACACATGCACACACAGGCATGCATGCACACACACACACACACATAAACATGTAATCTTTCCCCTTTCTCCATGCAAAACATCAGTGTGAAGAACAAAAAAAAAAGGTATTGTTGGTAATTAAAAGATTCAAAACATCTTTAAATATGCAAACGAGGCTATGTGAGAGTTGTTTTTTTCCGTTATACTAAAAGGCTGCCTTTCATTATGTTAAAGGATGGTATCACTGTCATTCGTTAGTTATGTCTCGGTGATCATACACCTTCATAGCAGCTGCTGTGAAAAAAGAGATTTGCATGGTGGTTGAGAAATTCCAGACTTAGCATTCAAAGTGAAAACCAGTAGCAAATTGGCAAGCAATCTGTAATTAGAAAACTTTTCAACTGAGATTGAGCAGGGTCAGGTGGGAGTGGGGGGTGTTAGGGAGTCACTCAATAATGACTGACAAGAGAATAGATTTTAAAATCAAGTTATTTCCCGGGCAAATCAGTGACACCAATGATTTAGAACACATGAAGCTGATGGACAGTTCGATATATTTTGAGTGTGTGAATTTCGTCAATTAGCCTATCCAGTCCTTTCCTACAACACTCTCTCTTGTCGCCCCCCCCCCCCCTCCACCCACACACACACCTTCTCTCTCTTTTCAAAGGCCAGTGCTGAAACAGAGTGGAGTAAGCATCTTTTTCCCTCCCTCTCTCCCTCTTTTTTAATTATCCTTGAGATGTCTCACACTGTGCATCATCATTAGTCAGAATAAATAGCGGCGGTCAGCGACTCAAGTGGTGGCAAAAGGCACAATTAGCAGTTCGGAACAGGAGAGAAGAGAAGAAGAGAAGAGAAGAGAGGAGTGGAGAGAGAGAGAGAGAAAGAGAGGCGTATTCAATTTGAAAGCCTTCTCTCTTAATCCATCTGTGGCTGTCACATGAAGCGCTGAGCTACGGGCTTTTGCATTCAATTACATTAATCAGGTTAATTCCCGGCAAAAAAAATGTCAACGTTTTAATCAAGGGCCAGCAAGCCCCAGCACAAAAGAAAAATAACCACATCATGAGGTGGCTGACACTGTGGTGGGCTTGTCAGGTTATTTTGGGAGGCTATTTTGAACCCTTGTTTAAATGATCAACTACACCCTCTTGTGTTTATTTGAACCTAAAATACTTTGGCAAGGTTTGTGTCCTTCCTGTCCTAGGCACACCAGTACCTACCAAAAACATAGTTGCCAATGAGGAACTGAGAAAAAAAAAAAGAGTTTGTACTTCCACCTGGTAAACCAGGCGTATAGAAAAGTTAAAGAATAAAAAAAAAAAAACATCCTGTTCTGTTTCTGTAATCTCAAAACTAGTTCATAATCCCTACGGATAAGGAAGAAACAATGATAACAATAAAAAAACTATTATCAAACGAAAAACAAGCTTGGAGGAGATTTATTCAGTGCTTTTGTTCTCAGAAGAAGCGGGTCTTGTTTGAGGCCAGTGTTTTGTACGTCCATGGCGGTGTGCTTAATCCTTGAGTGCACAGCGCCTATGACCTCAGCAGGTGCACATGGAGTTTATACACACAGCTGGGGAGTCTTAGCCTTTAAACTGTCAAATTTCCCTCAATCAACTGGCCCACCCCTACAAACACACACACACACACACACTCTCCCTCTCTCTCTTAAAAACACACATGCATGCACACACACGCACCACACACACACACACACACACACACACACACACACACACACACACGCTCTCTCTCTCGGAAACACACATGCACACACACACTCGCTCTCTCTCTCCCTCTCAAAGATGCATACACACACAGACACCCAGACATTTACACTCATTCTCAGTTCTGTCTCTCTTTTTCCTGTCTTCCTTTCATTCTCTTCCTCCCTAAGCTTATATATCACTCTTCATTCTGTTATGATGTGTTAAAATACTTTTTCAACGGTCAGTTGTTACTGCACACTGGACAGAAAAAAACTCTTACCTATCAATGAAAGCTTGCTGATGAACTTAATGTCTCCATTAAGACATTAATGTATTTATTTAACTAGTATCTAGTCTGACAAGAAAGTAATAGTTTTTCTTTGCTGATTTCTTACATGTCATGTCTGCATGACATGTTAAAGACTGTTAGTAAAGACTACCACTCTGACAAAATGACTGAGTCTAACACCCCTCCCCCCTTTTCCCTAAGTCCTAAACCCTCCATGATTTAACTGACATTAGTCAACCATCCAAAAAGCCAATTAACAGCAGATTCAAAACATTAGTTCTCTTGAAAAGTCCCAAGTTCAGTTTAATAACTAAAAAGATAGAAAGTTTCCATTAAAGGACAAGTACTGCACTTAAACCACATTCCTCAAAGACAATTTACACACGGATGTTATACTAAGGCTCCGTGTCATGGGTAAAATGCAAAATTTTCTTTTAAATATCAAGAAATGCCAGTAGGACATAGGACACAGGACTGATTTTTATGCAAGGATGCTGTAACACAGTGGCTCAGGTGTGACATGACACGCCTCAATGCCATATGAAAAGCCTTAACGTGATATCTTAGAGTAATTCCAATCATAGCCTTGTTATGAGCTTGCTAAGTGCTATCCGTAGGAAAAAGAATGAGAGAATTTTGTACATAAGCCCGAATAGTGAAGGAGCAGCTTATACTACCTGAATGAAAGCTTATACTACCTTATACTCACATATGTACTAAGAACTGTCATATTAAACACCTTAAGTTAGTTACTGATCCATATTTGCACTGATTTTCTATTACCTCTACACAGCATGCTACCTCAACCACACTTTGTACCCATGTCTGTTGTATCTATTTTATTGTCTGTCTGTCTGGGTACTCAGTGGGTTTACATAGGTGTTTTTCTTTCTTTTTTTTATTGCATAGTAGTTTTGTATAGGACTTCTTTATACTTGTAGTTTTTGTATAGGACTTCTTTATACTTGTAGTAGTTTTGTATAGGACATATTTATACTTTGCAATGTGTGCACTTTTAAGGTTTAAATCTTTAAATCTCATTATACTATGCATAATGACAATAAAGGCTTTCTATTCTATTCTATTCTATTCTGTTGGCATCATAAGCTCACTGTCACTTTCGTTACCCACAGCCCCAATCAGTTAGCACTAGGAGACGGTTCACTGTTTGGTCTATGTTGTTCCATATTTTTTCATTCTCCTCCCTACAGACAACACTCAGCAAGCTCCTGTAACAGGATTGCGTGTGGAATTACTACAAACCATTGCGATAAAAGTGGGTTCATGCTCACAACAAAACCTTTTCCTAGACAGACTCTTTGGGTTGAAATTTCTCCTTATCTTTGCATTTCCCTGTTTAAAGCTGTCACAGTCTATACATCTGCCCTTGAACGCTGGCCCTGATTAACCAGGGTATTTCCCATCAGCTGGGCCGTAATCAGTCCGGACAGAGGTTAGAACAGCTCAATACAGGAGATAACCAGTCTTTGATCCAAACAGCCATGCAGAACACACCAACCGCACCGCCAGAAAATGTGCGGTCAGGGATTTTGGATTTAAATTAGTCCTCGTTAACCCGGCGAGAGAAGTGCAGAGTGGAAGAGTTTGGAGTGATCGTGCGGATGGATCAGACGACGAGGAGTCCGTTTCGGGGTGTGGGAGGACGGAGGGGTTCTGGACGAGTGGCTGGGAGAGAGTCTAGGGGCAGCGAATGGATTGACTGACAAAGAGAGATCAATTGTTCATTCCAGGTTGAGAGTTCTTAAGTACAGAATTTCAACTCGGTGCTGACTTGAGTTCTTTGGCGGACACAACATTGTCTAGCTCATCGATGTTCGGCTCCTAAAAAAAAAAGACTAAAATTATGCTGCAGTGAATGAATGATCTCCCCAGTTTTCCAGCTGCTGAAATACTTGAGGTTTAGGTCTACAACATGGATGTCTTATAAGAAATTATACAGGCAGTTAAAAAAAAAACAACACTATTTTGAGATGTTGAATAACAGATTCACACCTCTGTGAACACCTTCATTAGCCCTTAAATGTGCAGTAGGTCACCTTAGTCAACCTCTTGACAGTGTGTACTGTACAAAATTCTTTCCAAAGCGTCTCATTTACTTATTCATTATGGTATTTCCCTATGGGTCACAATAATGTAAAACAATTTTACAAACAAGGCTAGCTAATCCCAAAGCCCTAATGAAGAAACACGCCTCTAATTAATAAGTATCCTTTAATCGTGATTGTGTTTCGCCCAGTACTGCTGGCCCTCGACCCTATAGTATGGAAGTTGTTAATTGATCCAAAAGTGAGTCGCTATCTTCAAATCCCCGGGCTCCCAAATATGTTTTCTTTCGCTTGTATTTTTTTTGTGTGTGTGTGTGTGTGTGTGTGTATGTGTGTGTGGGGGGGTCGTTTTTCGGGGGTCAGCGAAATTATTTCTGGCGACCAATCATGAGGATCAGCACTCAGCCATCTGACTCTGTAGTGACTCCCTTTCCAGAAACACCTTGGGGTAAACAAGCAAGCGAGAGATGGAGAGATGGAGAGATGAAGAGATGGAGAGAGAGAGAGAGAGAGAGAGAGAGAGAGAGAGAGAAATGATTTCCCAATCACGGTCAGATGCTGTTGATTTTCATTAATTCACAAAGCTCCCATGTTTGCCAATTTGGAGCGCTTTCCCTCCTCTCTCTCTCTCTCTCCGTTCTCACTCTCTCTCTCTCTCTCTCTCTCTCTGACTCTGCTTGAGGGCGAGCAGACGCAGTGTGGAGTTCTTCCTCATCTCATGGCACTTAAATTAAATGGAATCAGCCTGGCTGTTGGAAACTGCAGGGCTAGGTGATAAAAGCAATTAGAGGCCTCTAATTTTTCGCCCAGGGACGGGACAGCCAAGGCCCAGGAGACAATTAACTCCTATATAATGAAGTCCCCCTTTTTTTGTTGTTGCCATTTTGATTCACATTTAATGTCAGATGGCTCTTTTTGCAGTCTTTTCTTTCACGTGGCTCTTTTAGTTCTGGGCACGCATGCGGACAGAACCGGCCTTCACAGAGGGTCTTTTTTTTTTTTCTTCTTCTTCTTCCCTGCCTCTCTCTCTCTTCCCTTCTTGCTCGCTCTTTCACTTTCTCTCCCCCAGTCTTTGAGTGTCTGGGAGATGAAAACAGATCTTTAGTTAATAGGCTCTCTGTGGACAGATAGGTCTATTAGGAGGGCAATTTGGAAATGAGTGAGAGCGGGGTGCTGAATGTTAGACGGCACACTGGCCTCCTCAAGCCTCTGTTCACCCCCCCCCACACACACACACACACGCACGCACACACATGCACACACACAGAGACAACACCACACACAGAGACACCACACACACACACCACACACACACACACAGACTAAAGAATTTAAAGGCATTCTGCAACGTTGTGCGACAAACACTCCAACATCACAATTACACTCCTCCTGACTAAAGTGAAAAAAAAAAATTGCCAATGATTTTCAAAATTTTTACTAAAGACTAAAATCAAATGAAAAAGAGAAAAAAAGTCACCTCATTTTTAACAACAAGTTACAGTTTTAACAGCACAATAAAGCTGCCATAAATCCACATCAGTGACATCAGAAATATTTTGATTTTCCATTCATTCCCTATTCACCTCTCATGTATATTACAATATATAATGTACTGTGTATTATACATAATACACGTGTCAGATCAAAATGATCTACAGTACAGTACAGGGATATTGACCTCTGCTTGACCAGTAGCATTGAATATACACTCTCCGCTCCGAGAGGGAAATCACAGGATAGTGTGCCCCATTAAAAAAAGAATTCCCCTCTCATCTGCCATTTCCTCGACGCTGCAAATGAAAAATGATATTCCGCAGGCCTCGGTTCATGAAGGGAATAACGAGAAGGTTATTAAGATGGGCAAGGTCATGTCATTACCCATAATCCACTTCTGCATTACCTGCAGATCTCTGCTTAACCAGCCTAATAGGCTGCCTTTGTAACAGACATCAGATTAGAACTGCATTTCGGTCTGCAGCCATGGATTTAAAGACAAAATATTATGGATATTCTAACAGGACATTTAGTTAGATTTTAGAAGGCAAGTGGAATTTTTGGGTCAGGGTTCTATTTTGTGTAGGAGTAAACTTTCTTCTGAGATCAATAAAATCTGCCTGCTGTTTCACTAATTGGCGGGTCATTGTCCCCTGTGGGTTTTTAAAGGGAATGAAACGTCGGAATCTTCACGATATGTCTTCTTTTTTCAAAAGGCCTGGAGATGGTCATTGTGACTTCCACAGGGCCATCTGTTTAATGCCGCCCACCCAAAATCCAGAGCGATGCAGTCTCTCATATGACCCTTTCTATAGATCATAATCCCCCCATCTCGCATCATTGGGAATCATTATGGCCGGGGACATGTAGGAATGTAAAGGGAAGGTCATCAATCACCTCTGTGGGCACTGGTGCCCAACCATCAGGATAGGAACCACAGAACTCAGCCCTAAATATAAACCCAAGAACACAATACAATACCTACTGTGTTTTTGTCTATCTATACTAATCAATAAAACAATCAGGTAGAATTTAAAGATACAAGGATACTAGGATACAAGGGTACAAGGACAAGTTTATTGTCACATGCATGTAGTTACTGGGTGTAAAAAATTGTGTACAAAATAGTTTTAAGTTTAAATGAATGCAAGGGATGTGTTGTCTGCAAAAGAGGACAAATTACATTTTGATCTTTCTTAATAATAACAATAATAATAATAATAATAATAACAAAAAGAGATGCAAGCCATTTACATAAGAGGCTACCTGGTGACATTTGTGAAATCTGTATGAACTAGCCTTGCTACTGTTAGTACTGCTAGTTTCCCATTGAAGGTCCCTGAGAGTGATGCACGATTATTTAGATGTCGTACTATTTCATAAATGATATTAAATAAAGATGTAGCAATTAATCTCTTCTGAAAAGATTAAACGGCCTTGAAACTAAAACAATGTGTAGCCCACCCCTAAGGATTTGTTTCCCATGAAAAATGGAAATGTATGCATCAAATTGGCATTATTCCAGCTCTGGCACAAAAGTATTCAGATGTACAGCAACTGAATGAAACACAGGCATCAAGTGGATGTAAAGACATTCTTCTCCTCTCTCTAACCAATTCTGTACCCCCCACCCTCAAGCCCCCCGAGACTTTCCCAGAATGCCTGGCAGACTGCGATGCAGAGCGACATGCAATGCACTAGTAGCCATATTTAAACGGCTAAAGACTCCCTCCCTGCGTCAGGAAATGAACAATTGACCCTGCCCGCACCCGCGCCTCCTCCAGGATGGTACACGCATGTCGTCATCACCTGAGGGCTCGTGTTGTCACCCGAATGAGATAAGTTTATTTTCCCGAAGATGCAGCATTTGTTCCGACAGGCGGGGGGGCTACGAGGAACGGCAGCGGGGTGGTTTGTCTGTGTGTGTCTGTCTCTGTGTGTGTGTGTGTGTGTGTGTGTGTGTGTGTTTGGTAGGGGGGTGTGCTGGGGTCTGATGGTGGTGCAGAGACAAACCGCCGTGCGCATGGTGCGAATGAGGGGCCGCCACGGAGAGCATTTGGCCCCCGCCCAAAACTCTGCCTCCACCTTCTGTGCGGCGACGTGGGTCTGGATGGCAGGAGGTGGCAATATTGTGGAACAAATTTCCCCTAATGTGAGCCTGCTGCTCTGTGTCTCCTGTGGGGAAGGTGTCTCTCTCTCTCTTTTTCAATCTCCCTCTGTCTCTCTCTCTCTCTATCTTTTTCTCTACATTCATCCCTTTCTCTCTCTTTTTCTGCCTACATCCATCCCTTTCTCTCTCTTTGTCTCTCTCTCAGCTCTTTCTCTCTCCATCTCTTTCTCCCTCTCTTTCTACCTCCCCCCATCTCTCTCTCTCTCTCTACATCTATACAGAGATCAACACAGTTTAGCCTTCATTGTGCCAGCACTCTGGATGATGGACAGGGGGTACTGTGGGGGGGCTGCCATTTTTTTGGTGTGTGTGTGTGTGTGTGTGTGTGTGTAGCGCCGTCGGGGTCTCCAGCCGGTCCATGGGCCTCCGTGGCTACCCATCAGTGCACGGAAAGCTCCGGAAAGACAAAACCTGGCACTAGAGAGAGATAATGCCCCCCCCCCCACACACACACACACGCACACCCCTCCAAAACACACACACACACACCTCCCCTTGCTCTTCCCCTTACTCTCACCTGCAGCTCCCACAGCCTGGCCAACACACTCACAACCACCCCACCCCCCCCCCCAACACACACACACACACACACACACACACACACACACAGCCCACCGCACCCCCCACTGCGCCTGCAACATGTTCAGTCTCACCTGTCCTCATCGCCACTTTCACACCGGCCGGCCCCTGAACGCCACGCAGCCAACACATTTACATGGTCCATAGACCCCCCACCAGCCTCCGGAGGCAGCCGAGCCCTCAACAGAGAGAGAAGCAACAGCCCTGGAGGGCACAAAACAGGACACAGCAGAAGGCCGAAATGAAAGTGGAAAATGATCCCCCCCCCAAAAAAGTAATTCTTTGCATCCCTGTGATGTGCTTTGGATGGGCTAGCTACTGTATAGTGAAACAAATTTTACATCTGTTTTCAATTGAAATGGTAGAGAAATCACATGTATAGGATATTTGATAAACAAGAACAACAATGAGGAGTCCATCTCTGTGTTTGGTGTCACATTTATCATGGTATACTTATATACAATACAATGTTTATTGTGAATGAATAGTTTATATCTAAACCATCAAACCCTCATGTGGGAAACATCCTAACATGCTGCACAGGCGACAGAATTGCAATCAGGGTGTACAGTACAGAGGGAGAAGTCCTACACTGCTAATTCTCTAAGCTAAGATTTTGGACACATCATGATATATCTGAGGGCTATATTTTATCTGACTAGCATATATAGACCGCTCCAGGAGAGCGTAATTAGCTGGTCCAACAGGGCTTCTGTTTTAAAGTTCTGTATGTTATCTTCCATTTTAAAGTTCTGTATGTTATCTTCCGTTTTAAAGTTCTGCATGTCATCTTCCGTTTTAAAGTTCCGTATGTTATCTTCCGTTTTAAAGTTCCGTATGTTATCTTCCGTTATAACATTCTATAAGTTATCTTCCACTATAACATTCTATATGTTATCTTACCCTAGGGCTACACTGGATGCATTACGGAAGCATAAAGTGAAGTTGCATCAAACATACATTAAAAAGACTGGTATTTTTTTTTTTTAGAATGTTCACTGCACTGCTGTGTCTGGTATAGCCAGTTCCATTGGTCATAGTGGAAGCTAATTGTTACGGCAGATACCTAATTGACTTAACGCATCCAGTGTAGCCTCTCTGTTAGCGTAGCGGAAGCAGTTTGGATACAAAATACAACATTCAGGCATTGTTTCGTATTTGTTGTAATATATATAAATATGATATAAACTATCAAATGTTCATGTGCAGAACCTCCTAACGTGCTGCACAAGTGACACTATGCACTCTCCAAGTTAAGTTTTAGGTGCAGGATACACCTAATCTCCACATATTTATGTATTTATGTGTTAAGCTGTATAGCATCTGAACAGCTTAGATTATGTGCTGAGCATCCCAACATGACGACAGAAGTGGCACTTGCATTGACAAAGGATAAATGCAGCACTGTGCACTCTCCAAGGTAAGTTTTAGATGCATGACACGTGACAGTGTATTTATGCGTTACGTTGCATGTCATCTGAACAGCTTCAATGTAAGCCATCAAACATCAACATCAATTGTTGTGCTGTTTGTCATCTGAACAGCTAAGATCAAACGTTCATGTGCCGAGCATCCTAACATGCTAAAGAGGCAACAGAAGTGCCACATGCATTTACAATACAGAAGGAAATCCTTAACACTATGTATTTTTCAAGGTAAGTTTTAGGTGCAAGACACACAACAATGTATTTATGCATTATGTTGCATGTCATCTGAACAGCTTCAATGGAAACCATCAAACCCTCAAGTGTGGAGCATCCCAACATGTTACACAGACGACAGAAGTGGCACTTGTGTTTACAGTATGTGGGGAGAAGGAGGGAGGAAGAAAGGAAGGATGGAAGGAAGCCTTCCACAGTCACACACTGAGCTCTGTCACGTGTCGCAATGGGACTTTTAATCCATCAAGTGACAGTCATCTGCTGCAGTAAGCCTAGCCTCTCTGGGGAGGGGGGGGGGGGGGGGGGGGGTGAGGGGGGGGGGGTGGTGAGGGGGGTGGTATGTGTTGGAGTGTGTGTGTGTGTGTGGGGCGGGGGAGGCAGGATTGATAGAGATGGGATGAGTGAGAGAGAGAGAGAGAGAGAGTTAGGGTGATGGAATGTATAGAAGGGAATGTAATTATTTAAGTTGATGTACAACTTTTTATGGAGTTCCTTACAGCACTTTCGGTTGCCGGCTGCCTGGCACTCCATCAGGGGGGGGGGTGAGGAGGACTGACCAATGGTGTGCCATATTAATGGCCTCTGGCTCCCTTTGACAATGGAGTCGGAGGTTTATAAATGCAAAGATTATCGGCCTTGCTGTAGTTTAGCGCCAGGTAGAAGATTGTTCTTCATTATGATAAGGGCTTGAGAGAGAGGGAGGGAGAGAGAGAGGGAGAGCGAAAGAGAGAGAGAGAGAGAGGGAGACAGAGACAGAGAGCGAGAGAGAACAAGCTAATGTCACCAAACCCGAGCCTTACCTGGAGCAAGGTGGCTGTACAGCTGTACGTCAAAACTCAATACTGCAAAATGTCTACTGCATGTTTTTAGTGCATACTGCACTGAGCAGCCAAACTGCTTTGTAGAATCAAGTGGATGACAGCAGGCAAATAATAATCCTGGCATGTTTGAAATTTGCACACGTAAACCTGCACTCTGCACTGAGGCTGTCACATCTCCTGAAGAACAAAAACAAAGCAAAAGCAGCCAAATTGGCCATATTTGTTATTTCCAAGAAAAAAACAAAACAGCAACAACAAAAAAAAAACTGATATGACACAGTATCGGTCATGACCGCTGATATTACATTTCACACTTAACACATGGTGCTGCAGTTGAAAGGTCAGTTCTTGTGTTCTAGCCTACAGAAGACACGAGATCCCCGTGTAACACGTCAAGGCTGTTGCTTTACCTGGGAGAAATACTAACTGCCTATTTCCTGGGGCGAGCAAAACTGTGTGCAAGTGCTAACCTTTCAAGATGGCTGATAACTGTCACAACGTCACATCTGGTCCCGATGAAGCGCAGACCTGTACACGATGTGGCTCAGATCTGGAACAGAACAGGACCCAGATGTGTTCCATAGTCAGCACTTTTTTATGTTTTCGTGTTCAAGTCCAATTTAACACATCTCAAGCCCCACACAGAGAAGAGATAGAGAGATAGAGAGATAGATAGATAGAGAGAGATAGAGATAGATAGATAGATAGAGAGAGAGAATGGGAAAACAGAAGATGCTTCATGGTGAGAGGAGAAGGAGATGGCTTGATTCATCCATCGCTGGATGAGACTCCCACTGCTCCCCCAGCTGTGGCACAGCAGGAGACGAGCACCAACATGCCGCCTCTGCACACCACCCTCTATATCCCTGCCATAAAAACCAACTGTGAGAGGCGAAAAAGAGAGAGAAAGAATGAAGGAAAGAAAGAAAGAGAGAAGGAAAGTGAGCCCCACAGGAGTGGAGAAGAGTAGAAGACAAGAGAAGTGTAGCTGTTAAGGTTGGGGTTGGAGAAAGGCCCTGCATTGTTTCAAACGAGTGGTTTTGGGAAGGAGTGGGGGGTGTTGGGGCATTTACATGCTGTGTGTGTTGGGATCGGTGTGTGTGGTAAGGGGGGTGGGGGGTGGTGAGATTGAGGGGGGGGGGGGGGAGGGAGGGGGGTGGTTTCCATAGCAACAGCAAGGTCCCCAGCTGTCATGTTTGGGCAGCGATAGGTGCCATGAGCTCGGGGACCACTTAACCCCAACCGCACTCCAGCTCAGGAAGTTAAGATGCTGCTGGAAACAGTGGCAGGAGGGCCTCACTTAAAATGCAAACCACGCACCCACAGGGACATGCGGAGGAGGAAGGAGAGAGAGAGAGAGAGGGGAAAAAAAGACAGAGAGAGAGAGAGAGAGAATGCATCTGAATTAACCCAAGCAACATAAGAGAGGCACAAGAACTTCTTCAGACATAATTAACCATCAACTGCCAGTGTGTCAATGAATGGACTGTGAAGGAGATTGGGGGGGGGGGGGGGTGAGAAAACAATGACTCCATTAAGGAGGTCCTCTTCCAGGATTTGTGTGGTAGCATCATGTCTCTCAACAGAGAGAGAGTCTTGCCTCATAACATGACATGGATGAGAGGCGCCTGTTTCACAATGGACTAAACAGCCAAACCGGCAAATGTTCACAGTGTCTTTGTATTGAGCGAAGGACATTTTCTACGTGGGCCAGTCTCTACAGCAATATAAAAGCTAAATCAATTATTGTTTGTCTTGGCAAGGCTTAGGATTGATTGAACTCTTAGTGAACGGGCATGTGAATTTGGGACATTTAGTCATAACAATGCACCTCTCAACAGCCACTTGGGGGGGGGGGGTGGGGGTCATTGGAATTCCCACTCAGATTTCCTACTTTAGCTCTTCCCGACAACACATATGTGATTTGATTGTGATTCAGCACCTACTGATGAAACAAACCTGAGCAGGGTACTAAGGCTTATTCCTGACTAACAGCAATGGGATGCTCATCATATCGTATAGTTACCAATGCAACACTGGAGTTCCAAAATTGTCATAAATTAATAAATTAGATAAATTCATGGTGCAACGATTTGGATCATGACAATAATATAACTGGTGATATGCTGTTATCCGTTGCAAGGTGGTTTACATACATAGTTATTTAGAAGAAATATAATAGAAAGCAAAGTTTAAAGTGCAAACAGAGAAAAAACAAAACAGTTAATTGAGGTTAAAACATAACAGTTAATTGAGTTTAAAAGTTTTCTTGCTTTTTTTGCTTGCACAGCCCTCGAGGCTGTAATATGATGTAATCACATTAAGTGCATCACATTAAGTTATCTATTTTCAAAAATATCATCTTTTATATCATTATTACCAAAAAATCCCCTGGAATGTCGTGATACAATTTTCAGTCAACATGGCCCATCCCTAAGGCCTAGTGCATTATCCATTAAGCATCACATGAATAAATAGATATAAATAAGGTGAGCCGTGAATGTGTTATGTATTTATGTAGCACTTTTTCTTTCACAGCTGATAACTCAAAGTGCTTCACACAGACAGACCCAAGACAACAAAACATAAATAATCCATCCAAGGGGGTGAAGCGTTACTCCTAGTCAAATCAATTTCTAGTTGGACCTTTATCATCCGTGCTCTTGTATTTAGAAGAGTTTGGAAGGGTCTGGCTGTGGAACGTGCGCTCTCTGCCTATGACGTCACGTACATTCTCTGCCACAGCAGTGTCAAGTTGGAAAAGAGTGCATCAGTTTAGCGTTTATGAACGATATTGAATAATTTTCTTAATTGTGCTAGCACACATACATGTAAGCTAGCTGTCTGCCTTTGCTGCTAATTATATAATTTCACATTTTCTACGATTGCAGAATTATGAACACAGAAAGGCTATGGGAAGGGTTTGAAGAGAATGAGCTTCTTTTGAGGACAACAGCATTTCAAAGACACCCCTCCGCCACCATCACATGGCGTTACAGTGATTAGCGACATGAAGCCTGCATATAGCGCGGGCTCTTAGCTTGTATTGACAGGACTGTAAGGATTATAAATGAGGCTGAGGCCCCAGTTAATTACACCCTGGTAAACGCTGTGGACGCGATTGGCCATCTCTTATGAAGCCGCGAGGTGTTTCCAGGAATGCCTCTCCTCCGCGTGACGTATATTGTCCATGACAGGTTGAACAAAACGCTTGCGTCGTCTACTCTCCCGCTCACACTCTCTGCACCCATCAACACCCCCCCCCCCCCCCCCGCCAAAAAAAAAGGGTGGGAAGAAAGAGAGAGATGAGAGGCAGAGAGACAGAGAAGCACAGCAGAGGGTTAAAAAAAAGGAAAGAAATCAAAACAAAACCAAAACCAAAATGGTGTATTGTCCCAAGCGGTCCCCTTCTGGTGGTGCGCAGGCGTCTAATCAAGCAGAGCCCCTTCCAACGCAGCTGCTTTACAGCGGAGGGTGGAGCAGAGTAGGTGGGGTGGGGTGGGGTTGTGTCGCGTAGCTGCAGCCGACCTCTCTCCTCCTCCTCCATCTCATCCTCCAGAGGCCCCCCCAGCTCACTCCATCCCCACAGCACTGACACCCCACCTCCAACCCCCCAACCCCATCCTCAGGGGACCCTTCAGCCAGCTACAGAGGCCAAATGAGGTGTAAGTCTATTAAAAGGGAGTTTGTGCGCAGATCACAGCCCCACTGGGGGCCCCTGCCTTGTCATTCAGGTGCGGCTAATTTCCGTCTGGCGGACACATGTGGGCCCTGGCCCCTCAGCTGGGGGTGAGGAGAAGGGGGAGTGTGTGTGTGTGTGTGTGTGTGTGTGTGGTGGGGGGGGTGAAGAGGATGCAAGAGTCCAAGAGATGATTCACCTATAAATGGTCCAAACTGCATTTTTTCATCTTTGTCTTCATTTTCATCAGTTTTGTTTTACTTCCTTTGCATTTGCAATACAATATTGCTTATCAGTAATCAGTTTCAATAGTGTATGTGTAAATATGACTATCAAGGAACTATTTTTAATGTAATTTAAATTAATTTATGCAATGGAATCTAAGATTTATTTTCTGCAATTGGTCGTTTTCACCACACAAGAAGAATACTGTAAGTAGGTCCACTTTAAGCTAGAGGACAAGATATCTCTGAGGAGAGACTTATCATTACAGTCAGAATGAACTAGGCCAACCAACCTTGGTAAATGTCCAGTTCACTTAAAAAAAATGCCGTTCTACATCCACAACATATTAAACCAAGCCTCAAAAAAAAAAAAAAAACAGCAATGAGGGTAATAATCAAATGAATCAAAATTCAAAGTTTAAAATACTTTAGCTGTGGTCAAGTGTCTCACCACAACCAAAAAGCTTGTTTTTAACTTGCAATCTGTTGTTTACACATTGACAGAATGGGAGTGATGATAAGAGAACCAGGCGCTATAGTGTAAGTGCCTTTCTGATGGTGCCAATGCATCTGATGGCACACACCACTGCCCCCGGTGGCACACAGCGCAAAACTACTCTACACTACACACACAGCAATTCTCTTTTATTTACAGTGTTATTTACAGTTTGAGAAGCAGCCGTACAGTAAGCCGGCATGATTTAGATGTAAATTCTCGGCGCCGTAAAAATGGCGGGCGCGCTTGATTTGGGATTGATTTGTCGAGCGGGGTAATAAAGGCGGGCTGATAAATTTTTTGTCACGTTGAGTGCTGTTTATCGAACCGACGGCGTCGAGGAGGACGAGAGACGTGAGGTGGTGGTGGTGGTGAGGGGGGAACAAGGGAGAGAAGGGAGAGCCCAGTCGAGCAAGCAAGCGAGTGAACGAACGAGCGAGCGAGCGAGCCGTCAGCGAGGAGGAAAAGGGAAGTGAAGGAACAAGGCTATAGGAAATGCTTGAGTGGAGGCGAGCTCGAATTTGCAGCATAAATTGATTGGTGCGGGCACGCCGGTAGGCAGAATAACACCATGTTATACCAATCAGGGGGCGAGTAAGGAGGCACTGTTCATCACTGTGGTGGGGCCATGCCCCGTGCCACCCGCAGCGCTAAGTGGAACTCGTGTGCTAGCTCATGCCTACACAGGTTTTGTTTGTTTCTACAGCAACGGAAGCTTCGCACGATTGGTTAGTGAAACGTACAAACAGGAAGATGTACAGTTAGGAAACTGAAGCTGAGTGATTCCTTGAGTGAGTGAGTGAGTCTTTACAGTGACCATTTTTGATGGGTTACGCATGCAATCTGTTAAAAGTGCGGTCAATCAAAACTTAAACACGGGAGCACCGTGGCGCAACCTGTTACAGCATCTGCATTATAAACGGGGACCCAGGTTCAAATCCTACATCTTCTCTTCTACTTGCTTCTTGTCTGTCTGCACTATCCTATATGAGCAGCACAGACGCAATGCCAAAAATATACTCTAAAAAAATTGTCAATTTCCAAAGCATCATGTTTTTCACTTCACCAACAGAATAGTGTGGGCCCTAGGACACACACATGTCCACTAACTCTCGCTCTGCAGTACAAACACACACACACAAGCACAGTTATGAAAACATAATATTTCACTCTCTGACCCCCCCACCCACACACCCACACACACACACACACACACACACACACACAACGGTCCTGGTTGCTGGGCACACACACATTTTACTGCAGTATGTGGCAGACAGTGGCAGTACCCAGCGGCGATATTTGTCACTAGTGACGTAGTGACGTGGTGTGTGTGTGTGTGTGTGTGTATGTGCGCATGTGTGTGAGGGTGGGTCAGCAGGCCAGCATTGACCTCTTGACGGCCCATCTCAGAGCAAGGCGGTTGTCACTCCGGGGAGAGGGATATCCCCTAATAGATTATTGACCAGCTGGCCACAGCACAGCCCAGCGACAGGCAGCTCCATGGATCTTGGTCCGCCTGACCTCTTTATTAGCACTGGGGAGAAGCCCACCTGCAGCTAATGAATGAGGGGAGAGAAAAACACACACACACACACAAATACATTTACACACACACACACACACACACACACACACACACACTTACTCATACAAACACATTTACACACACACACATATACTTACTCATACAAACTCATTTACACACACACTCACTTACACACATACACGCGCACACACACACACACACTCATACAAACACATTTACACACACACACACACACGCACACGCACACACTCACACATACACACACACACATCTACAAACACACATGCACATACACACACACACACACACACACACAAATACATGTAAACACACACATACACACACACACAAATACATGTAAACACACACATGCACACACACACATTTATACATAAACACACACACACACACACACACACACACACACACACACACACACACACACACACACACACGCGCACACTCACACATACACACACACACATCTACAAACACACATGCACATACACACACACACACACAAATACATGTAAACACACACATACACACACACACACACAAATACATGTAAACACACACATACACACACACACACATTTATACATAAACACACACACACACGCACAAACACACAACCACACAACCACTCAGTCACCCACTTAGGTCACACTTGTGTGCACATACGCAGGGCAGACAAAATGTGGATATTAATTACTAGCTATATCTAACCCTTAAACATACAGGCCTGGGTGTCATCACAGGCTTGGCATTTATCGGAAATCACAAGAGTAAAACTAAGACAAACTAGATAGATACACAAAATGTTACACAAAATTCTGAAAGATGGAAGTAAATATTTTTGAAGCATCTGTCACTAAACATACACAAAAAGTGGCACACATTGTATGCAGGGAGATGCTGATGCTTGAAACACTGTGCTCACACTTCTGTCATGCACAAATGTTTGTGTTTCCTACCTGTGAGTAAGCATGCAAGCATTCACACAAAAACACACACAGACATATACACCCAGGCAGATGCAACACACACACACACACACACACACACACACACACACACAAAAACACTCTTTCAAACACATTTCAATCGGAATGTCGCCATGATATTCAAAAGTCATCGTGACAGACAATAAATATCATTCCATCACTTCGGCAAAAGAAAACCATTTGCAGGACAAAGACCGTAATTGGTTACCAACCTCATTGAATCAACGCTATGAAATGGGATGCTTGGTTCACCAAATTGAAACTGCACTCGAGACCCGGGAGAAGAAGAAGAGGAAAAAAAACATCACAATTGCATTCTCAAACTTCTACAGTCTGGGGCTAATTAAACAGGGAGGCAGTTTCATCGTCAGAGCCCAAGTTCTCTAATTGAAAAGCAAATAAGCACAACCCAGGACATAACCCTCCCTCAAAAAAAAAAAAAAAAAAAAAAAAAACTTGAGCAAGCGGGCCTCAAACTTAACCGTTCAAAACAGATGGTGTCAAAAAGAGATGATAACAATGAAGTCAACACTAGTTTCAAACCATGAGCTGATTTTTTTTTTTTTTTTTTGATATTTTGACTGCCCGACAGGACCATTATCGCTTTTCCCATCTGGTGGCAAGTACTGCTGTTTAACCATTCTGTACTTTAAAGTTTAGATCATATGTGAATCCACAGCAAACAGATTCTTTATGAAGCCAGGGGGGATATCAATGTGGGACCAAAACTTAAGGCTTTCATAAAGTGGGCATAAACGACCATATTTATGCCCAACCAATCATGTCTGTGGTCTGGCCTTTTCTTCTTCTTTTTCTTTTTTTAATCTGCCTTTTTTTTCTCTCCGTTTGGCGCGGGTCGGACTTTGTAATTGTTTGATAATTCATCTCCGAGCACCAATTTACCCCCCACTGTTAGCAGTGTATGTTGCACCATTTTGCGAGACATTCCACAGAATTTGAAATGAGCCGGTGGCATTTGAAAGTCTCCTCGGTGAAGGGAAAGAGTCTATTTATGGGTCTATTTGTTTGTCTTTTCATCAACATTAACCCTTTGGGCAATGAGTGTCCATATGCCAGGGCTATCTGACAGCTAATTGTTTCATCCACACAGCTTTTTCACCACTGATGTTCCCAATGATTTTTTTTTTCCCTCGTGTGCCCACACACACACACACACACACACCACACACACACACACACACACACACACACACACACACACACACACAAGTCAACAGAGAAGGAACTCAATGAAGACCTTATAGGTCGCCTTATTTAATGTAAGCGCGCGCACACACACACACAGACACACAACCACTCAGTCAATCACTTGCGCCCAATCACCCACACACACACAAGCATGTATACTACCACCCATGCATTCAGTCAGCACATACGTACACACACACAAACACACACACGTGCACACACACACACATGCACGCACGCACCGAACGGTCTCTGGTTGCTTTTCTCATCTGCATAAAAGAGCATTAAAGTTCACAAAAAATAGCGCCCCCTAGCCATAACTTGGTGGTAATAAAATACACCACAACGGACAAGACGACTATTCAGTGGCAAAGTCGTAGGCGTCACTCGCTCAAAAATCCATTCAGCCCAAGTGAGAAACCCTGTTGAAGCTGGAGAATAAAGGTAAACAATGGAGCTATCAAAAGAAAAAAAAACAAAAAAAAAAACTTCTCGACTGAATAACGCAACCACCTTTTTGGGAGTTCGAAATCTGTCGACTTGGTTCTTTTGGACTTAACAAAGCACACTGAAGGCTTTGGAGGAGAGCAAATTAAAATGTAAACACACCCCAAAGAATTGGTCGGGCCTCCCTCAACCGATCTCGGGTCCACCTGTTGTGTGCGGTGAGGCCCGGCATGTCCCTGTGCCTACCCAACCCCCTCAACACATCCCCTCTTCTCCCACTCTCTCCTTCCCTCCCTCCTTCCCTTCATGCCCCCCTTCTCTTTCTCTCTCTCTCTCTCTTTCCCTCTCTCTCTCCTGTTCTTCGGTCCAAGAGCCGCCTGCTGTTCTCAGTCTCTCTGCCTGTCACTCAAACTATTTGGGCATGTTTAGCATAATTTTACAGCCTTTTCTTACCAGGCCCCAGGAAGCCTATTAATTTCTCCCAAAAGTCATTCCTCCAGAGGGTACCCGCCGCACTGTACAGAATGTGTCTCCACATCGTTTAAATACATTTGCATCCACGCCTCCCGAAGTCGTGACAGACAGACCACATATCCACTCGGAGACATATATGCATATGGATTCAATGCAAATATATCAGGACTGACAACATATAGCCAGATTATACTGCTCTCACTATCAAAAAGAACAGTGTTCATAGCTGCATGCTGTATAAACAAGACACTGTTACAGTACCTCACAAAGTGTCGTTATAGACTGTTTCACATAGAGAATATAGACTTGCAATGCACCAGCAATCATTGCAAAAAATGTACAAAACTTGAAACACTCCAGAGATGACAATGGCACAAGAGCCAAACAAACAAAACTACAAGACTTAATAATTCTGCTTTCTGTTTTTTTGCAGCTGTGCCCACAGTGGATCATTCTTTGTTTCAGTACCTGCTACATCTCACCAGTGCATGCCTCCCCAAAAGTCTTTCCATGACAACTTCTTATTTGGAGTGGGGGGTTGAGAGGAAACAGACCAAGAAAGAAACACAAACACACACACACACACACGCATTCATAACACACACACAAACACACACACACATACATACACACACACACACCAACACAGAGACCAACGCATGATCGCTCTGTGACTTCCTGCTCTTGCCGGAGCCTTCTGGCACGGCGGGTGACAGGAGCAGCAGGCTGGCCGGGGTGTGGAATATTAACCTCTCACGCTGCACAGAGCGCGGCAGATGGGAGAGCCCAGCCACTCACAGGAGCAGCTGTCAGTTTCCAAGGTAGTGCTTCACTAGTTGATTTGGTATTTATGCTACTCCTCCACCAGCACCACCACCACCAGCACCACAAGCAGCTCCACCAGCACCAACATCATCACTGCTACCGTCACCCATCACCTATCCCCAACCTACCCCTCAACCACCCAAGAGTACTCAAACGTATTCACAAACACACACACACACACACACACACACATGCATGCATACTACACGCACGCAAACCACACACACATACACATACCACACACACATACACACATACAAGCATACTGTATACAAGCACAATGTATACACACAAATAAACACCCACAAATATGCACACATACACACATTTCACACAATAATAACACTAATAGTAATAATAATCTATACTCTCGTGAGGGAAGTCTGGTCTCTGGAATTAACCCAATCGTGAATTAATGAAACACACACAGCAAAGAGAAGTACACACTAACCCAGAGCAGTTGGCTGCCTTCTATAATGGCACCCGAAGAGCAGTGAGGGGTTAGGTGCTTTGCTCAAGGGCACTTCAGCCATGGTCCACTGGTCGGGGATCGAACCAAAAACTCTTCGGTTACGAGCCCGATGCCCTAACCAGTGGGACACGGCTGGCCCATGCATATGCTTCACACACTTATGTGCCAAAGGCATGTGTATGCTGCTCTCAAACATGTACAGTCTCCCATGCACACACATTCACAAACATACACACACAAATGCATGCATACTTATGTCATCTACACATGCATAAGGATAAACTCCCCACATATACTGGTGTTCACCAACCTATTAGCTTTTCCCGTACACACACTGTAATTTAAGGACATGCATAAAGAACGCACATGGAATCATGTACACAAATACACACACACACACACACACACACACACAGTCCTACGCATCCACCCAGGCACCAATGAATGAACTCTTAAGGATAATGCATTATGCAAAAGAATTCTTGACCAAACACCAGCACAAAAACAAAACAGCACCTCCCTGAGCAAAACAGCAGATAGAGTTGAAGTGAGGTAGGGCTAATCGTAGCCAGGCTAGCGCCACCTAGTGCCGTCCACTCAATATTACATTTCTCTACAGTAAATTTAAACGTTTGACTACAGTAAATATTATGTTGAAGTGAGGTACGGCTTATCGTAGCCAGACTAGTGCCACCTAGTGCCTCCGCTCAATAATACATTTCGTTACAGCACAATTAGGATCTCTCCACTACCTTAGGTTTCCTCAGACAAAATTTTGGCTGGGTAATCAGCGAACAGAAGTCTCTGGCAATAAAGTTCACAGAAAGTATCTGTCTACAAGGGGGGAAACCTACACCACTTAAGGGCTTCCAAATGCTTTGCACAAAGTGAAACAATGTGAAAGCGTTTAGTGCACCAGGCTAGGCTAGGCTAGGCTAATCAAGTCCATTAAGGCAAATGATTGTCCAACTAACTTGGGACACAGATGTGTCACCGGTTTACCAGATTTGGGACACCTCGGTTACATCTTCTCTTCTGTCAAAGACACATTTTGCACACACATTTTGCAAGTTGAGTGCATGAGTAGGTGCGTGAGTGCGTGAGTGAGTGTTCTGTATGTATTTGTGGATGTGTGAGTGTGTATATGTGTGTGTGTGCAGATGAGTATGTAAGTGAGTACCCTAAGTGAGCATGTGTATTTGTATAGGTGTGTTATTGAGAGAGTGTGTGTGTATATAACTGAGTGTGAGTGAGTGTGTGTGTGTGTGTGGGTGTATAAGTGAGTGAATGAGTGAGTGTGTGTGTGTGTGTGTGTAAGACGGTGGTAAATCAGAGTTGCCTGCCGTGGCCCTGTCTCCCAGGCTGCCCATAAGAAAGGTGAGTGGTGGTGAGTGCTGGAGATGGGAATGGGTCCCCAGTGGTGCCCCTCAGCTCTCTGACACACACACACACACACACATACACACACACGCATGCGCGCACACACACACACACATACACACACACGCACGCGCACACACGCGCACACACACACACACACACGCACCCACAGCCTCTCTGGCTCTGACACTGATACAACACACACACACACGCACGCACGCACACACACACCCTCAGCTCTCTTAGGCCTCCTGCAGTCTGGCCTGGGAGGTCCCCACGGTGACATGCAGCGATAGAGAAGGGGGAGATGCTCTCAGAATGGGTCCATAAATGCACACTGTGCACACACATAACACACACACACACACAGATTCACTTACAAACAGAACATACAGCACATGCAGGTAGACAACATATTAGTCTATATTTCAGAGTTGACAAAGACAGAAGAGCTTTCAAGTATCTGATTTTCATATTCAGAGATCAAACGTCAAAAGACTCTGATAAATCACTCTAAACATAATAATCGTAGCAAAGCCTCAGTATGGGCCGGGCAAAAAGCTTCTGACAAGAACCAAGAAAACATGTAAACATGCTAATAACAACAATAACAACCACAATAACAACAACGACAACAACAACAGCAGTGCACAACTATCCACAGTAATTATAATAATAATTCCAAATTAAATCCAAACAAGATTTTTTTCCCCCTGACATCCAAGACATCCTCACGTTGTCATTTAGCGCCGCCACCGTCGCTGTCAGCAAGCCCCCCTATCTGGACGAGAGGCTAATATTGGAATATGGTTCTTCATTAGCCTTAAATGGTGTCCTCCCCCTTAAGATTAATTGAGAGCTGAATAAAGCAAGATGGCTCCCAGGAGTACAGCCCACTGTTTGCCATTCATGCCGGCCAGGGTGGAGGAGGGAAGAAAAAAAAGAGAGGGAGAGAGAAAAAGAAAAAAAGAAAGAAAGAAAGAAAGAAAGGAGTGAGGGAGGGAGGAAAAAAAACAACAACAGCCGTAGTGGATGCTGGGAGTTGCTGGTAAGCTGGGGGTTTTACCATATGTGTGCCGTTCCCACAGAGTGACAGACCCTCTGGATCAACTAGGGACTATTGATCCGGCAGCACTCCATTTCAAGTTAATTGTGCTTGAAATGAGGTGCACACACTCTGGCATACCTGCATCGGGGAATGGGGATGGGTGGTGGTGGTGTGTGTGTGTATGTGTGTGTGTGTGTGTGTGTGTGTTTGTTTGTGGGGGAGGGTTGTGTGTGTGTATGTGTGTGTGTGTGTGTGTGTGTGTGTGTGTGTGTGTTTGTTTGTGGGGGAGGGGTGTGTGTGTGTGTGTGTGTGTGCGCGCGGGCGTGTGTGTGTGTGTGTGTGTGTGTGTGTGTTTTATTTATATATATATATATATATATATATATATGATATATATTATTTTCTTGCAGGGCTGTCTAATGCCAGCTAAGCACAGAGAGCCGTTCAGCTCAGTTCACATCTTCCTCCATTTTGCTTGTGCTGACAGCGGCTCCTGTCTGTGTAAAGGGTGATCAGGTAATCGTTTACTCATTAGTGGTCAGGTGCTTCGCGCCGACACCCGCCGCATCACCCCGACCCCCGCAGCGCACGGGTCTGGTCTGAAGTGGACACAATCAGAGACAAAAAGAGCTGTACGACACGGCAGGTTTATGAGAGGGTTTTTAGGCAGCGAAAACAATTACATCTGTGTCAGGTTAGGGCAGGAAAATAATTACGGCTTTTCCTCAGTTTGCTTTTGGTGCATTTCTCACAGCGTAATGGTCAATTCTCCAAACCGCACGTAGCTCAGCCTACACATCCACTAGCCCCTTGTGTACATCATCATCATTAAAGTCATTTCTCATTGCTTCAGACATACAGCGAATACTTTTGCACATTACTTTACAACTATCTGCTATCTGTTAACTACTACTTTACATTACAACTATCTGCTTGTTTTTACATTACATGCTTTTATATGTGTGCTTTGTGACGTGATATATCTAGGCCTAATTGACTGTACATTTGTGCCAGGTTATGGGAGGAAAATGATTTTAAAATATTCTCTGAATTGTTAGACATTCAGTAAGGCTTCCCAAATGACAGTTTTGGCTGCTAGTATCTGGCTATATATCGCACACACATTGCTATTGATGACTTTGTTTGTTTTGGTTTTTTTCTTTCCCAAAGCAGCGCAGTCCGCAATGGCCCCGTACAACTAAATCTGCTGCGTTTTCTGGTTGAGCACCAAAGTCCATTACATCACGCTAAAACACCAAGCCCATTGGTCCTCGGCTGTGGTGCTCAGGCGTATAAATTCCCACTCATGGAAGAACGGTTATATATTTACCCTGCCGTATCGACCCTCCTTGTCTGCCATCTGCTAGCATTCTGGCCACCCTACCGCTGCCTCAAAAGGACCTGTCTGAACCAATACATCTAGCGTGGCACAGACTCACATCATCAACAACAACACCCCTCAAGTAAGCATGTGGTTCACTGTCAAACAAAATGAATAACAAACTTCAACTGAACATTCAGTGACTACTACAGCAAAGCCCTCCGTGGGCTTTCACGTGCCCTTTTTTGGGGGATCTATACTATGGAGGCGGCATCATCCATTTCAAAGATTGCTACTCTTTTCTTTGAGTAATCAGTCTGAAATTGTGATTTTATGAGGGTGAAATGCCTATGCTTTCATATCCAGGCATCTTTTTCTCTAGTCAGCTCCTCCACTGGCCTGCCTCAGTAATGGTAAACAAATCAGAGATGATTAGGCTGAAAGATTAGCTTTTACGCTGCATTATGTGCAGAATTCTCCACCATCAGTAAGAGGCCTTACGAGCTAAATCTGCCAGCACATCAGACTAAAACAGGCACCTGGCCCCAGCGTGACCTCACTCCCTCTCTCTCTCTCAGTCCCTCGTTCTCTCTCTCTCTCCCTCTCAGTCCCTCTTTCTCTCTCTCTCTCTCTCTCTCCCTCTGTATATAAGCCTGGCTCTCTCTCTCCCTCCTCTCTTTACATCCAACTCCCTCTCTTGCTCTCTCTCTATTTTCCTCTCTCCTTCTGTACATCAGCCTCTCTCCCATACAACGCTGGCAGAGAGAGCTTCAGCTTAACCAGGCATGAAGGAACAGACAGAGGCTCAAACGGCCTGGACCAGCTGATCAGCGGCTTCGGTTGTCACAGCGAAGAGCCTCCAGTGCACCTTTCAACGTCACTGATGATTCCGCCTGGTAAAGTCCGACGCCAACGCATAGTACGATCAGAGTGTCACTTTCATCTGCCTATTCGACAAAACGAGGTGGGAGGGATGATAGAGGTGAAGAGAAAGAAAAAAGAAAAAAGACAAATAAAGAGAAATAAAATTTTTATATAACAAATGGGTTTGAGCGTAAGATCTGATGATAAGACATAAGATAATGGATAACAATAGATGGACAGATAAATAGCTAGATAGAAAGATATAGAGAGAAATACAGATAGAAAGAAAAGGAAAGAGGCAGAGAGAGCATAACAAACAAGGCAGTCTAAATTGGCAGACTATGTGGGACGGGACACTTATGTAATCGTCTGAGGAGAGGTTTATACCCGCAAGGGGTAAACAACAATAATAACAACAACACTTTAGTCATCGATGTAGACCTGTTTAGGAACACACTGTTCAAGACAGCTGCTTTGACTGGTGCCACACAAACTAGCCGGTCAGACACAGCCCCAAAGCTTCAAAAAGGCTGAAGCGACCTAACGTTTGGTAAGGTTAGCGGTTGCTGTGCAACATGCCAGTACAAACAGAAAAGAAACAACCTGGCTGGTCACAGATCCAAAACTGTGAAACTCCGAGATTAGCCGAAGCTGCCTGTGCAACCGTCAGTCCATAATCCCTGACACAATCCCCCAGAGCGTAACAGGAAGTTCCAGATTGATAGGGAAAGAAAGAGAGAGAAAGAAAGAAAGAAAGAGAGAAAGAAAAAGAGAGAGAGAGACAGAGGGCAGCAGAGACACAACATGTGAAACACTGAGAGAACGGGGGAGGACACATAGAAGAGAGAGTGGGAAGGAGAGAATAAAAGAGTTCAAATAAGAAAGAGACAGAAAGAGAGAGGGGGAGAGGGGTAGAGGAGTATTAACTATTAAATTAGGAGATAGGGGAGAGAGAGGGGCGTGGCAGACAGTAACAGTTACAATAGGAGAGAGTTAGAGAGAGAGATAACACAAGACACACACAGACTAGTGGAAGTATGAAGACGATGGATGATGGAGATGGAGAGAGTGTTAAAAAGTTAAAAAGAAGGATAGAGAGAGGGACAGAGAGAGAGAGAGATGACAGAGAGGAGGGGAAGGAAGGAAGAGCAAGTGACAGAGAGTAGCATCACTGCTCCCTCCTCTGGAGCTGGGTACTTCCTGCAGCCACTCAACTCTGACCCCAGCCACAGTGCGGGTCTCTCATCCCTTAATGGGGGGGTGTCCAATCTGTCGGCTGATGTGCCCAGACACTTGGGCACAGAGGCCTCCTCTATTAAATAATATAAATAAATCACTGTAATGAATAGCCTTATAAAGGGTAGCATATTTAATTTGCATGGCAGATTAGTCTGCCATAGGTGGTGTGTGTGTGAGTGCGAGAGCGAGAGAGAGAGTGTGTGTGTGTGTGAGAGAGTATGAGAGAGAGAGAGAGGAGAGAGAGAGAGAGAGAGTGTGAGTATGAGAGAGAGAGAGAAAGTGTGTGTGTGTGTGTGAGAGAGAGTATGAGAGAGAGAGAGAGAGTGTGTGTCTGTGTGTGTGTGTGTGTGTGTGTGTGTGTGTGTAGACTGGGGTGTCAAAGCTAGGTCAACCTATTCATTACCAGCATCTAGTCTCCTCAAATCCAGTAAGTCAATTGAGTGAACCCATACATAATCTGATTTCAGGCCCACTATGACAACGTATAGAGAGAAAACCCCTCCCCCTTCACACACTGGTCCCAGCCCCAAGGTAAGACAGGCAACAGAGAGAGAGAGAGAGAGAGAGAGAGAGAGAGAGAGAGAGAGAGAGAAGCTCATCACCAAGCTGTTTATGATGGGTTTGAAAGTCTTTAAACCCAGCCACTATGTACACATCATTCAAGTACTGAGTTACTCGTCAGCTCTGTGCAAAAATAATTCTATATTTTTAGACAACTTTTTATACCCACGTATATTTTTATAATGCTGTTTGACATGTCTTTTATGTTTTTTTCATTTATTATTATTATTTAAAACAAGGTATGTTTTGTTCAAAAACCCCTTCTGGCAACTAGCAACCTGTTTGGAATCCCATTGCCCTTTTGGCATGGGTCACCCCCTCCCTCCTCCCTGAGAGACAACGTCAGTGGCTGTGACTCAAATTTGTACGGGGGAATTACCAGACAGACACGCTGGTGTCACGTTGACCTACATCCTGGCACACAGGCTGCCTAGCTGACTGTCTCGCTGACTGCCTGGCTGGCTAGGCTAGTCACTGAGTGAGTGAGGGAGCTGGGCAGGGATGGGGCGAGAATGGGGGGGGAGGGGAGGGGTGGGGGGGAGGGTGGTGGGTGGGTGGGAGGGTGGGGTGGGGAGATCCACTGCTGGAGGCTCCATGCTCTGTGCTCCAGCTACACATCGGCTGACATGGGCGCGGTCATGCCTGAGTAAGCCAGTCGACCACAGATTTATACATTCACCCACGCCTGAAACACACACACACACACACACAATACACACACACACACACACATCCAGACACTCACACTCCTGGCTGGGTCAACCAGGGGGCTGGACACACTTGCATGTGTTCACACACACACACATACACACACGCAGGGACAGATGCATGCACAGTACTCGCAGCTAAGGCAGCCAAAGGGGTTGGACACACACATCCCACGCGGGCCAAGCAATGGCACTGGATACAGATATACAGTACACACACACTCAAAGGCTCACTCATGCACAAACAAACACACACACACACATACACACTCAAGGGTAAAGGCCTAACAAAGAATATTTCACAATACTTTATAACTTTGGTTTTGAAAGCAATAATCTAAATCCATAACCACCCAGCTTTGTGTGATACCTGTTTGCAGTTAAATGACAAGACCACTTTGGATGTTGAAAAGCATCTGTAGATATAATATGCAATACTGACAGGCACAAACATCTATGCACAGTAGTCACATTTCACTCTGTACAACACACTCAGATAACTGTTTATTTCTAAGTACTACTTTTTAATTCAGGTAGGAAATGATTGATGAATTATGATGAAATACTTATTGTTCAGGGCACTGGCACCGTCGACAGCATCAAAACAGATTCCCCCGTCTCTCTCTTTGTCTGTCTGTTTTTCTCTCTCTCACACACACACGCACGCACGCACGCAAACAACCACACATCCACACATGCACGCTGTCCTCCGGCGCGTCTCATAAACACACCACCGGTGACCCAGTTTTACCACAGTCCCTTGTCATCTCTGATACTCAGATACAAAGATCAGTGTCCGTTACACTGGTACCTCTGAGACCTGAGAGAAACACACACACACACACACATACACACCCCCACTCATAAATACACATATACACACACTTACACATTCTCACTCTCTCTTCAAGGGGAAAATGTGTGTGTGTGTGTGCGAGGATGTTGGGTAGAGACTCCCTGTGTAGTGCGTTGTGGTAGCAGTAGCGGTAGCGACGTGCTCGTGCATGTGGGCTCACTGTACTGTGACATGTCTGACTGTGCCCTTCCCCATACGGGCCAGACAAGCCAGAGACTGAGGATGCAGTTCAGGGGGCAAAACAAAGCACAGCCTGAACACCGCAAAGGACCCCAGACAGCATCCCCAGGGTTCATGAGGGTGGACTTCAACTCTTCTTCACAGCAGCCCCAGGATTCAAGAGAGTGGACTTTTTTCCACGCTGCTGAACACTATATTCTACCTCCACCCCACTGTGAATCTATCCACAAACAATCAGCGCTCTGTTACAAGTCTACTTATGCCCTGTCCTAGTGTCTGTTGTCTGACACATTTTATGTATATTTATAATGTATGTGCACTAAATGTAGCCTAAGTGCACTAAATGTAGCCTAAGTGTACTAAATGTAGCCTAAGTGCACTAAATGTTGCCTGTCTCAAATGTCTTCTATGTATCTTAATGTGGCACCACTTGACTCCATGGTGAAATGTTTCGTCTTACTATATACAGTGAATATGGCTGAGATGACATTAAATCCCACTTGACTTGACTTAAGTTTGCCTTACAGCAGCCACAGGATTCATGAGGGTGGACTTCAGATTTTTTGTGGGTTTCTCTTTTGCCCAGTTAGCCCTCGTGATTGAGTGAGGTTAAAAAAAAAAAAAAAAAAAAAAAAAAGATGCCCAACTTGTAAAAACAAGCCTCAAAAACACAATCAATAACAGTTAAATGGGCCGTCTGTGTTGAGGTCGGTCATGTTAGAAATGTAAGGTTCACTGCCTACATCACATAGGTCAAGACTTTATATATGTGTTAAGCTGTTTAAATCCATCTGCAAAGCCCCTGCAAATGCTTAGCACATCACACCCTGAAATTATTTGTGTACCAAAGACAGATAAACAAAACTAACTGCAGTTAGTAGTCTGGTCTATTCTATGGACAGCCAAACTTTGTCAGAAGTTCAAAAAATCTGCTGATCATTGTCTGCAGTGATGGAGGGAAAGAGAGGTGGAAGGAGAAAGAAAGAGGTGAAGAAAGAGGGAAAAAGACATAGATAGATGAAACGGATGAAACAGAAAGAGGCACTCTCTCTTTCTCTCTCTCACACACACTCTCTCTCTCACACACACACACACACACACACACACACACACACACACACACACACACACACACACACACACACACACACACACATCTGCAGTAGAAAAAAGCTGTAATTTAATTTGTAAAACACCTTCCACAAAAACTTCGCAGCGGGATGCAATTAGCCGGATTTCGCCTCCTAGGCCTCCCCTCCTGCTGCCCCTAACCTCCACACAGGGGCCACAGCAAAGGATTTATCCCCACCCCTGTGAGGTCCTCACGATCTTTCAAAGCACACAATAGAGAAAGAGAGGGAGAACCAGAGGGGGGGAAAGGGAGAGTGGGAGAGAAAGAGAGAGAGAGAAGATAGGACCAGAAAGGGAGAGAGAGACAGAAAGAGGGGGAGAGAATGAGAACGAGAGCTAGAGAGAGACAATGAGAATGATAGAGAGAGAGGGAGAGTGAGTGAGTGAGTGAGTGAGAGAGAGAGAGAGAGAGAGAGAGAGAGAGAGAAATTAAATCCTTCACTGAGGATTTAGGCACTTATATAACTCCCCAATTATAACAAAAAAACTTTTTTCTCCTCTCGCCCTTCTCTCCTCTTCTTTTTTATTTTCATTCTTTTTTTTTATTTGATTTCAAGGGCCTTGCAGGTCTTGAAAGCTGTGTTTGTATCAGTGGCTAATACCTAACATAGGGCAGCGTGGTGTAATGCCACTGTGCCCACATCGCTGTGGCCAAGGCTCTTTTGCCTTTCTGCCCCGCTGCCCTGGGCATAATGGAAAAGCCTGGAAAGAAGAAGAAGAAGGAGGAGGAGGAGGAGGAGGAGGAGGAGGAGGAGGAGAGAGGAGAGAGAGAGAGAGAGAGAGAGAGAGAGGGAAAAAAAAAAAACAAAATCGGCCAGCTTAGGCCCCGAACGCGGTTAACAAAGCCGGAGCCCCCTTGGTCCGCCTCGCTGGGGCGACGGGCATGGGCATGGCTGCGGGAAGTGTGCAGAAAACTCATTTCCAGGGGCACCAAGCGTGCTGCTTAAGACACTCCCCGACCGCGCCAGTGGGGTGGGGGAGAGGGGTTAAGGGAGAGGATGAAGGGGTGTGTGGTGAGCGAACACCCTTACACACACACACACACACACACACACTCTAACACCACCATCACACACTAGCACCCAAGCAAACCTGCCCCGCATACGCATACACACACACACTCCCACACACACACCCACAAACCCACCAACACAAAAACACACACACACACACACACATACACCAAACATATACCCCCTCCCCCCAAAGACACACACACACACACACACACACACACAAGCCCAAAAAGTGCTGGTGTCTAAGCTGCCAGCGCGGCCCTCTGTGTGAGGGCCGAACGGACCGTGATCATTATTCACTTGCAGGATTACCTCCCTGAGCCGACAGACACAGACGCTGCCTTTATGCTGATCCCGCGACCACATGATTTCCGCATTGTGTCTTAGATATTTGGACACACAGGAATACCAATTGGGTAAAAATCATCAGCAATTAATGACACTTGGACCCATTTCAAGACCATTTTAAGGAGGGAAAAAAAAGAGAACTCAAAAATGTCTCTGCACCGAAGGTTTTCTTCAAAAATGGATTCTGTATTTGCAATGTGAATTATGAGAAATTAAAGTGTTGGCACTAAAACCAAAAAAGAAAATCACCAAAAACGCCTCCTGAACTCCTGCTCCACTACCTTTAAAGTGCAACCACATTTTTCATCTCTCTCCCTTTTCTTTTTTTTTTTTTGGAAACAACACACAATGCTCACCACATGAACCAGCGCACAGACCCAGGTCAGAGGAAACATTCGATACACCTGAAGTACCCTGCGAGGAATTCCTGGCATCTTTGTGAACCTAAAGGCCGTTTGCCACCCCCGCACCCACTCCACCCCCTCGCCTCCCAAGATACAAAAGGGCAGCAAGTTACATCTTATAACACTGCAACATTGAGGCCGACCACCCCGGCCCTCCCTCTCTCTCTCTCTCTCTCTCTCTCTCTCCACCCCCACCTGTCCAACTTTGAGTCCCACCTTGACAGACCCATTCACCTGTGTCTGGGTGGTCCACAAGCTTATGTGTGTGTGTGTGCTCGCGTGTGTGTGTGCGTGCGTGCGTGTGTGTGTGTGTGTGTGTGTTTGTGTTTGTGTGTAGAGGGGGCAGGGGGGACTTCAAAGGTGGGAAGAGAAAAAACAAAAAAGAAAATGAAGGACATAAACACACCTTCCTGCCGTCTGCTGTGTGTGCCTAAGTGTACAGTGACTGTTCATCTGATTGCAGCCAAACGACACCCTCCCGACCACTCACATGGTCAACTGTATATATGAGCTGAACAGTTGTTTGTATTTGTGTGTGCATATGTACACACAAAATGTCACACAATGTGTATGTGTATGTACACACAATGTATACACATATGTACACATGCATTTGTACATGCATGTATATGTGCATGTGTGTACATGCATTTGTGGTCTGTGTGTGTGTGTGTGTGTGTGTGTGTGTGTGTGTGTGTATATGTGTGTGGGATGAGTCACAGAAAGGTCCAGACCAGGTCAGTCATGAGACCACCATAATAACAGCACTAAGGAAGGGCGTAGTGGCGGTGGTGGTCTGTGTGTGTGTGTGTGTCTGTGTGGGCGGTGATGGTTAAGCAGTGATGGGGGTTGATGGGATATTAGCTTTTCACAGGCTACTCTCACCTATACACATCTCTCCCCCTCTCCACTCCTCTCCTCTCCTCTCCTCCCCCACCCATCAGTCCAATAGGGAACATTACAGTGGCCAAATATAAAGCCGAGGCCTGATGGAGCCGAGAGCTTATCAGGCCTCTGAAAGTATGCGAGACATGCCTGGGAACAAAAGCCCGTCTTTTCCACGGCCAAACCCGGCAGAAGGGATCCCTTTCACCGCCCACAGATTGCCCAGTGTTTGCTTAATTGATAGTCGCTGCCCGGGGTCCTCTGATGGCGCTGACATGCAGCTGGCGGTCCTCAGAGCGGGACCTCCAGGTAGGCCACCTTTCAGCAGGAAAATTGTCCCCCCATCCCCTCACCCCATCCCAGCTCCAAATGCTCCCTCACCCACCCCAAAACCATAATATATACCCCAATACCTCCCGCCCACAACTATTGACCAACCCCACCCTAACCGACCGAGCTCCTCACCCCCCCCCCCCCCCCCCAACCCCCTAAACTCTTCATAGAGTCTGGGAGGTCTTGCTATCAAATGGCACTGCATGCGTAACCCCAACCACCCCTCCCCCCCCTCCATATAGCGTGCTTGCTTGGGCGTCATGGGTGAGCCGTGTCAAGATACGGACTGCAGAGTCATGTGTACACACTCACTGTTATCTTCTCAAGAACATTCGTGGGGGCGGAGAGGAGAGGCGGAGGAGGAGGGGGAGGAGAGGGGGAGGGGAGAGGTGGGGGACTGGGGCGGGGGGGACAACAAATTTAAATAGTCGAGAAAAAAAAAAGATTTACTGAGTAAGCAACCATTACACAAACATCATATTTGTTGTAAAATTTTGCACTGTCCATATGAGAATTAAAATCAACTATAGGTGAAGTTGTTTACCAACAACAGGATTTTTTTCATTGTACAGTTGTTTTGTTTTATTTTGCTTTGGTCCTAACTCAGGTAGTTAGGCCTAGCCTATATGACTGGATCAGCTAGTTAGGCCTAGCCTATATGATTGGATCAAAAGAACACTGATATTACACTTCTTTTCTATTGATAGTCCATCAGTGGGCACTGATTATCGTCACACTGATTCCAAACTGTGAATCACGACCCGCTGTGGACCTTCAGCATCATTTTCAGAGCAGAACCGCTCTGGAACGTTTGGAGAGTCAGCACTCAGAACCGGACTTAGGGGCGCCCGTCCACCTCAGCCCACCCAGCGCACACAGAGGGGCCCGGTGCAGACAGTCTGTCTATGGCTATATGACCATAATGACTCTGAGGTGCCGTTCACTGTGGCTGTGCCAGATTTCTTCCTGAGGAAAGCAGGGCCTCAGCTGGCCAGGACCAGTAATGCAACCCCAAACATTCCCTCTGCTTTCAAATCACACACACACACACACACGAAAAAACCTATAAAAATACATGATACATGATACATAATACACTGATATAAATCACAAGTGAACACGACAAGACTTCTGAGGTTGATAAATAGTGAAATTAAAGGCATTTCAAAAAGGAACTATGTACTATGTGATAACTAAGTATTTATGGTGAGGAAGGACAAGGGGGGGGGGGGGGGTGAATGAGGATACAGGAGAAAGGGAGAAATAAATGAATGGATGAGGCAAAAAAAACCTGGAGACAACGACAAAGGCCCCCGTGTGTCACTTTCATTGTTGTCGTCACAAGTCACATATCAGTGATCTCACTTCTTTATACAGCAGCAGTCACTAGCTCCCCTACTCAGCCGGGAATAAACGTAGCCATATGGCACTTGCTCCTGCATTTCCCTATCAACCACACACACACACACACACACACACACACACACACACACACACACACACACACGCACACAGGACCTCACAAGCACACACAGAGAGAGAGAGAGAGACAGAGATTAAGAGAAAAAAGAGGAATCACAAAAGAGAGAAACAGAAAAATGGAAAGAGATATAGAAAAAAATTGAGCACAACAGAACTGCAGACAGGAAAACCAACTAACAAACACATACGAAGGAAAGACAAAAAAAACACAGTGAAAAAGAGCATTTGAAGTGGTCAATTACACAAAGAGGCAATTTAACAAAGAGAAGAGGCACAGACAGTCTCCCACCCCTACTTCAGAGGGTCAGGCAAAAAGGAAGTAATTGTTTATCTCGGTAAAGCACCCTAACTGCTAGATAAGAGCACTTCTATGGGCCCTTAGTCTACGAGCTGGGATTGGGCGGAAGTCTGACTCTCTCTCTCTCTCTGTCCCTCTCTTCATCTATGTCTTAGTGCCGCTTGATCCCCTCTCATCTCCCCTCCTTAGCCTCCATACAGTCCCTAATCCAGCATTGTCAGACTGCCGGGGAGCCACTATGGGCCCCATAAACGCACAGGATGTTTGCTGACTGCTCACACTTCAGAGCTATGAGGTACCATGATTATACCAGGTAGGAAAGAGAGGGAAGAGACAAACGTGAGGCTTTAAGTGGTTTCTTTGACAAATAAAACAAAGTACCTGTGGCGTAGTCCTAAAAAAAACAAATTATTCCGTTATAAAAGACTAAAAACAACAAATTATTTGAAATTGTTTACCAGATTTCTACTTTTTACAAATACCTAACAAAAACAAAATGTGCTGTGAGAGAGAGGGAGAGACAGATACAGAGAGAGAGAGACAGAGAGAGAGAGAGAGAGAGAACCCAATATGTGGTGTATTCTGTAGAGCCTGCATACCTGAGGCCCTTGGCCAGCTTAAACTTGGCTCCGTTCGAAGGCGTGGAGTCTAAGGCGAGTCTGGCAGGCAGTCAAAGTGTGCCGACGCAGCTTCCAGACTACAACAAACCAAACGCAGGGTCACGCAGGTCCTCACTAAACATAGCAATCACTGTCTCAGCATTAGACCAGGCAAACACTCAAAGCCACCAAACAAACACACACACTCACACACACACAAACAGGTTTGTTTAAATGTGAAAGCATGTGGGCTAACAAAGACAAAAAAAGTTAATATTTCTGGTAAAACATTCTGAAGTAGAAAATGGGCACTTTGTAAAATTCACTCACTACCCTCAGCCTGCTCATGTAAACAACAGCTTGAAATAGGCAAGAAAAATATCTAATGTGAGAAAAAAAATGCAAACCTTCCCGGAACAATAAAAATCCATGTAAAGTAATCATTCCTTTTGAGTTTAAACTGGCTACATTTTCCCATTACACCCACTTCAAATAATGTGCTTCAGGTTGGTAAAAGGAATTATAACCATTTTGTTTACACTATTTGTTAATGAATCCTAACGCTTAACAGAAATAATTATTTCTGTTGGCAACATTTACCAAATGATGCATTCAATATCAATATTTCCACTATTTAGATTTAGTCAACAGGCCGCTACAACAACCTATTTGGATAAATCTATAGGAAAAAGGGTATGGAAACACAGATCAATAACTCTCTTTTGTCTTGGTTAAATGATACTTGATTTGAATATCAATATAAAAAAATATCAATTCATTGAACACATTACAAGTCAATAACCATTCAATAACTTTTATTATCATGATTTCTCTACTGAAACCTTAATGTCAATAATGATTTTAGAAGTGTAAATTAAAAGTGCACATTACAATAAATATTAGAAATGTGCATTGCAATAAGTATAAATTCTGCTAATTAGTATGTGAAAAATCAGTTAAAGCTGCCTTAACTTTGTGTTTTATTTCAATGATTTAACATGAATCGTTCTATCACTGCCATCCAAACTTGTGCAACATATCGATTTCATTCAATTTTCATTCATTTCATCGATTTCAACTGCTATCCATGTAAAATCTCTGTCATTTTAAAACAATTGGATATATGTTAATATATTTTTAACAGAGTACTGATTGTACAAAATCCAAGTGAATTTAAACTATTCATGATTGTTGGCAATGTCACCGCTAGTACATTTTCATCCAGTAAGTCTTATTTCTGACATAATCAGCTCTTTGAAGTGTGTGTACGTACACAGGATGCATTCTCTTGTCTCTCTATCCTGGGCAACTTACCCTGACTGACCCAGGAAAGCCAAAGCTTCTTATTCCATGCTAACAGATCTTATTTACCTATATGGAAAAATCCTATTGAAAACATATATGACTTATCTGTCCTAATGTAAGGACATAATTTGTACAATCCCAGACAATATATTTTTATGTGGGTAGACAAAACAAACTTAAGACCACTCTGTAGCCTTGGGTGTGTACGCCCCGTAAATTCAGAACGCTTATTCGCTTATGCTTTGGAGAACGGCGGCCTTCTTACCTTGCCTCTGCTGTTGACTTCTCATACCCCTAGTGTGACTCCTAAAAGGGTGCGGGGTTAACCGGGCAGGGGGAGGCCATTGTGCAAGTGCACTAGCTCGGGTTTGACTGGGGTTCAGAGACTGTAGCCTTCAATGCCGGCATGGCCAGCAAAGAAAAGGAGACTTGGTCCGAGTCAAGTTACAAGTAACAAGAGGCGTATTATGCCTTTGTCTGTCCACTGTCCCGATAAGCCTTGATGTGGCATGGTTTAATACTGGGGGCTCCGGTAAACACCACTGTTACTGAAGTAAGATGGATATGTGATGGAAATGTTGACCTGGGTGGTGAACTTTAAAGTTACAGGTGACACAGTTTAAGAATTGATGTGTGTTTCGATAACACTGCTAGTTTCATAGATCACAATAATCAGTTCTGTGGCTTTCAAACGAGAACATAAGATGCATTTAGTTGCATCTCTGGCAGCTTTTAATTAATACACCCCATCTT
>PYXC01001129.1:270000-410000 GCA_015244755.2 Tenualosa ilisha
CAAGCTCAACTAGCCAGCATGTGGTGGCAACCATTCCCAGTTAAGATGCGACACACACACACACACACACACACACACACCAACCCCCAAAACTCTAGCCCCCTTTTCGGCCCTCTCAACCTGGCCATCAGTAAGCTTTAACTTTAATCCGGCGACACCTGAAGGTTATAATGGAGGGATCTTTGTGTTGGGGGTTTGGGAGTCACCATAGCACGCTTTGGCAAACACACTTTTTGTTGATCACCTCTTTGTTTTTCTCTCTCTCTCACACACACACACACACACACACACACACACACACACACACACACACACACACACACACACACACACACACAAAAAGACACACACGCAAATAGACACATACGCATATGCACATACACACACACATGCGCGCGCACACACACACACACACACACACACACACACACACACTTCCAGTGGACACACTGCAAAGGAGGAGGAGAAGAAGAGAGCGGGTGTGGAGGCAACGGGGACAAAGTCTTTGTGTACATAATACAGACTCATCTGCGGTGGAGCCTGGCCACTGAACTCTGATCCCATCTTGCCAGGGGGACAGGAGTTCAAGACATCGCTCCTGTTTTAGATGCCAGGGAAGGACAGAGGGAACGAGGGAATGAGAGAATAAAGGAACAAGGGAGGGAGGGAGGGAGGGATGATGACTCCTGCTACACTGAACCCCCAACCATGGCTCGCTCTCCTAAGTACGCCCCGCACCCTTATTATGGAGTGAAATTTTGGAAAGACTTTGTAATACACCATAGGCTCGCTTTCTCCGATAAAGATGTTCCTCCATTAAGATACTCCTCAATGTATCTGCACCAAAAATATCTTTGCTTTGGTTCATGTGTTAATGTGTGTGTAGACTTCTCAAAAAGTCCTGTTGATGAGCATAACTGATGCATACAGTGGTATAACAAAAGTATGCACTGGACTCTATTAGGTGTTATGGGTGTACAGTCTACATGATAAACGCTACCAAATAGAAACATCCACACTGTTAGCTTTTTTATAACTAAATCAAAAGGGGAAAACTGCAAGTGAAAACTTCAACCTATCAAACTAGTGGATCAGATAATAATGGCGTTTGTGACTTCAGTGTCCCAGGCTTAAGTAACCGAAGAGAACTCGGGGGTCAGTCCGGCAGCTTGGTCCACTGCACAGGGCAAAAAAGGGGGCTTACAAACTCCTCCACCCACCAACCCACACCCACACACACACACACACACACCCACACATCGTAGGCCACCGGGCACGACAGTCAAAACAGCCGAGGGTTTTAGCATGGCCCCCCAAAGATCTCCCCCGGCTTAATGTGGCTCTCCTACTAACTACTGACGGAGGGCTGAATGTACAGGACGATCACACAGTCTTTAAGTAGCCTTGGCGTATGAAAGGAACCATGCGGAAGCGGCTGCCGTCTGTGGGTCACTGATCTGCGGTCACCGCCGGAAAGGAATCCAGAAGGCTCGGGGCCCTTTAAATAAAAATGCTGGGCGATAAGTCGGCTGGAATTGCGCTGGCTGCCATCGTAGGCCGATCGAGGCCGATGTTTCGAGATCGAGGTCGGAGTTGGTTTTTAAGACGGCCCATTCAAGTTGGTGCTGACAACAAAATACATTTAAATAAACAAAATAAATACAATTAATTCTGTAACTTGTCAAATCCAGTGTTTGCTCAGAAAGAGGTGATTTGATGAAAATTTTTATATTTATGACAAGTTTATGTCTATGAAACTTATAATGTGCAAGACTTGCATTAAATTATTATTATTAAAAGTTTGGCTCTTAGAAAATTACCTGTGAAGTTTGATGTGTTCTTCAATATTAATGTCATTAAATACGACTGGAATCAATTTTACTTAAAGTAACAGAAAATAATTGTTACTACCTAAAGTTAATTGTACAGCAAATTCTTTTTTCTTCTGGCAAGTTAACCACTATTTTCTATAGATTAGTCTATCGTATATGCACATATTAATATGAAGCATCAAAGACAACACACAACAATGACCACGCCGAAGCAGAGGTGAAAATGAGTGCAGATTTTTGGGGGATTGTGTAGGAAAGTGGGACAATTATCACCCAGAGCCCATCTTATTGTCAACCCAGGTGACTTTCTTTTTCTTTTTTTAAAGCCTCCCCTAATTAACGGCAGCGGTCACTGACCACTCTCTTCTCTTGAATGGGACTGGTTCACGACGGTTGTCGCGAAGTTTTCATTCATAAAAACAAGAATGAAAAAGAAAAGCCACAAAGGGGAGAAATCTTAATGAGGAGAGATGGGTAACCAAGAGGCCATTTTCTTTTGTGCGGCTCTCAGCTTCACGAGGCCACATGCCAGCGGGCTTAGCTCAAAACTGACGGCCCGTGTGTTCCGTCGCTGGGCTCTCGCCCGCCCGCTCACTTCCCTTTCTTTCTTTCCTTCTTTTTCACTTTTCATTTTCTCTGCCTTTTCCCTTTCTGTCTCCCCTCTCTGCCTGTCATCAGAGGCAGTAATTAGAAAGACGTTAATGGACGGGGGTTATTAGGAGCCCAAAGACCAGCTTCGAATGTCAGTTTAATTAGGTGTCACTTTGAAGAGGCCTTGTATGGCTGTTTCAAACATTCTCAAAAAGGGAAAAAAAAAAAAAAAAACAGGGCCTCAACATGGACAAAGACATGGCATCCAAATAAACCTTGACTGAGTTTGAGGTCTCTGGTCGAACAGATAATCTAACTACGAAACAATGCGGCCCTCCTCGAAAAAGTTCCACCTCCTCAACACCCCCCACCCAACACACACACACACACACACACACACACCCCGCCAAAAAAGAGGGCCCCCCCAAATTAACATTTTTGTCAAAAACCAAAACATAGCTTATGTTTATTCATGCAGATTATAAAATCCCACATTATTTCTTGCTTGGTTAATCCACATCCGGTGGCCGCCTTCACAAAGCCTCTCTAATGTTATCATTAGTTATGCTTCTCTGGTGGCCAAAAGACTGATACTAAAGTCCCACAATCCTGCAAAGGTGTAGGTGAATGGTAAACGGAGATAAAGTACATCAAATAAATGAAGAAAAAAAGACTTGTTCATTCGGGGAGCACGCAAGAAAAAGTCTGTTAATTAAAAATATGAAAATGAACACAGGAACGAAAATCTCTAACATCAGTGTTTTTTACTCACCCAATAAACCTTTCTGAAGTCTATAAATGCAATTCTCTTCCAAAAACTGATTAAAAGGGGCTTTTAGTCAGATGAAAACGAACTTGAAAGAGAGCAATAAGCATCTCGAGAGAGAATCTGATTTGCCTTTTCTGACATTTCAGGATTTACAATTTCAAGTGCATCAGTCCATTTCACTCAATTAAGATTATGCAGATGTTGTCAATGTGAAAGTGTAAAATATCAAATGAAGGCCAATTAATACTGCATTTACCAATAACAATTCACCAATTAAAATCAGATCAAGTTAAATAAAAATCGAGATAAAAGGTGGTTAACACACAAAAAGTGTCATCCCTTGAACTCATTCTTGAATCGTCACAAGAAACTATCAAAAACAGAGATCTGAGCTGGGCAATGCAGTTACCTGTAAAACACAGCACAGCATAGGGCTTAAGTCCACTTAAATTCTCTGTTCTTAACAATACGGAACAGAACGTGCCGCAGTGTAAGGACAGGTGAAGTTCCCAACAACTCAGTAAAAATAAGAGCACAGGGAGATTGAATTGTCTTCTGCTGTTATTTTGGGGATCTGTTTGGCTTAGCCTACAGCGTGCTTGCTTTATTTATGACTTGCCTGGAGTGAAAGTGACATGTTGTTGCCTTGTTTTGACTGGACACTAATGTCTCTAGTAGATGAGGAATTACTCAGAGGGGGTCTGTGACAGATAACAAATGACCACTGACCCCAACGCTCGGAGAGGCGAGTGGAGCACTGTTATGATGGCTGTCGCAAGTTATTTTAAAAATGATTTCCTCCATTTCTCTAGGTCATGTTAACATTCGCGGAAAACCAGGAAGGGCAAATTTAATAACTTTGATAACTTTTTTTATCTGTTTGTTTAAATTTTGTTCCCTTTTTTAGGGCACTGGTTATTTTTAGAGCGTCCTTCGGCCACTCTGATGATGAACCTAGTCCTGGTTCATGTAACTACTTTGTAATATGTAAGTTTACTTGCCCACTTTTAACAATCAAACAAAAAACAAAAGTCTTGACAGACATAGCATACTACATCATTTTCCCAGTTTGGTATATCTTTGTGTTTGCAGGAGTCTGTTGCAATGCCAGAAGAGCTTTCCTGTTTGCTTTGTTTTACTTAATTGTTGACTTTAAATGTGTTAAACTGAATTAAAAAAAAAACAAACAAAAAAACAAAAAAAAACAGAAATCCAGCAACAAACAGCCAACACTGGTCACCAACTGGTTATTATAAGTTTTTGAAGCGATTTGAATCATTTTCTTCACGACAAAGTCTTTTCCATTTTGAAAGAAAAAAAATCCATTATGTGACTGGAGTACAAAAAAAAATCCCACAACCCTCCAAGCAGATAAACTAAACCAACTGACAGCTTCAGAGTCCAACAGCAGAAGAGAGAGACCAAGTTGTAAAAGGGAAAAAAAAAACCTGACAGCCCCGCAAACACAACAGATGTTTTTTTCTCCCTCCAAAGGGAATCTGCTTTCAGTGGAGCAGTCGTACACATGAGTGAAATCCACAAGCCTTAGGAAAACATCAGAAAATTAAATCATTAAATAAGGCACACAATCTTGAGGATTCACTTCTGAGATTGCCATGCAAGCGAGCAAGAAAGAAAATAAAAATAAATAAAAACAAACAAATAAATAAATAAACAAACAAAGTTGCCACAGGCTGAATAACATCTTCAGCAGAGGCTGGGCAGGGGAGTTTGGGGGGTGGGGGGGGGGGACTTCATTATGCCCTCAACATTAAAAGATCAGTTGCCATCGATCCGGATTTTGGACAAGTGCCACGCTATTGACAGGAAGACAAAATATGTTAGCGCGACCATGTTTCAAAAAATTCCTGCCCGCGCACTCAATCACTGGAACAGAAATTGCTGGGTGCCACATAATAATACAAGTCTGACTTTATTTTATTTCCCCCGCCGGATCAATGCTAATGTGACGAGGGCTTCTGAAGATGAATGGGTCCTGCCGCTCCTTTAGCCCAACACACACCGCCGGGGTAGGCCAGGGCACGGCAGTGCAGCCCGAGTCCTGAGACCTCCCTGTCCTTTATCAATCACCTTTGAGCTTTGCTAAATAGGCTTTGAATTTGAGTTTGGCTGGTAAAAGCCCGAAAGTGCATTACAATCAAGTATAAATGCTCACATAACATGCGTAAAAATGCACGGTGACGCCTGAGAGTGTTTTTTGCAAGGTATGTAAAACATATTTTAAATCAGGCTTTTTTTTGTCATTTTCCTTATTACATTAGAATGCATGAAATCTGAACACAGATCTAAAAACAGAGTTTAACTAACAACCAGGTAAATCATTGCCACAATCAAAACCTATTCACTGGTTTCAATAACTTTCCAAGCTTGCTCATAAGCCAACTGACTATCACGACCTCCATTCAACAGGAGCTTCTCCCTAAGGGACATGAGGTGTCTTCAGGTGACAAGGCAATGACAACGACAACGACACACACACATGCACACACACACACGCACATATCTACACTTACAATGATCAAGCACTTGTGAGCAAATATAGGAAGGAAATCAGATCACTCAACAGGAATAACTCATTTCCTCTCGTCCCCTTAGTCTGAGCTTCACAACGTCTTTCACCCTCCTGCGCCCGCTCACTCGCTATCTCCATCTCTCTGACAGTGTGTCTTTCAGGTCATGAGTAAGCTGACACTGTTTTGATGCGCTTTTCCTTCTCGTCTAGGAATGAATAAAGGTCTCGGCCATTTCGCCAGAGACAGGATAAATCCAGTCTGATGGCTTGATATAGCCCCGGGCCTCTGGAGCGACACCCTGACCTACTAAATCAGTGGCGGGATTTCCTCCCGACATCCCGATACGGAAACTTCACTGTACTTCAGTCCCAGATAGTAATACTATGATTATCTGAATGGTGTCTGATGTGAGGGAGGGTTTAACTTTGCAGAACTTTTTTTATTTTTCAAATAAGACACCTGAAAAATACAACGCCTAATTACAGGAACAGTTAGGGCAAGCTAGGGGAGATCATCCACACTATTCTCTGTAACCTACAACCAACCAATATAGACACAAACACATTTATTTCTCTATTGCAAATGCAAAATATATTATAATTCTGGTAGCACTGATTTATCACACTTTTTATTTATCGATTTTTCATACTTCTACATGTATTTAGCACTGTTTTTAAAATCTATTCAAACCAGGTGATCTGGCCTTTTAAAAAGAAAACACTCTTTTCACACCTCTTTTATCCACAGACACCACAACAACAAAAAGTTCATTATATTCAAGGTATAATTTTGTCACTTATACACATATAAATAGCATTAAGATTTGTCACTTTCATCTCACAAACATACCAGCAGAATCACTGAATTAAGTAAATTATCTAAATTATAGCCTGAAAAAAAGAAATAGTGAAACTCAGGAGCACCGTTCCAGAACTGACAAATGCAATATTAAAAACTTGCTTCTGTGACAACCAATAATATTACTGTCAAAAATCAGGTTGGAAATAATTAAGGCAGCGATAAATTATTCAGACTGTCAAGAGCTGTTTAGCAAAATCTAACAAGCGATGGCAAATTGCAAATCCGGTTGAGAGACTTCAGTCTTCTGAAGGCTGCATGTTACAAAGCGCTCATAGGCCATTTCAACACCTTAAATCAAAACTTGATACACATCACCTTTTTTCTTTGTTACACTCCATTAACAAATTCTGCAACTTTCAATAGGAAACCAGGACAAATTGATGACAAAATGCAACAAAACACAAGCAGTTCTGATATATACCAAACATTTCACAACACATATGGAGCAAACATCTCTTTGATAGAAGACTAGTGACAAAGTTGTAGTTCGTAAAAGCAAATTATTTCCCACCAATTTACCTGGACAACTTCCCACACACGCACAAAAAAAGTTATGTTTCAGTTGTGTCAAAGGAATCACCGTGAAATGCAAACAACTTTTTGTCCCTCTGTGCAACTTGGCACGCCCCTGACAATGTGCGGATTTAGACAAATCAGCCTTGAACACATATTTTTGGACATCGGACAGAATGACTATCAGCGGCGGGGGGCCCAAACCACGACAGACAGGGAAAAAAAAAAAAAAAAAAATACAGGGACAATCTCTCTGTGCGGCTTCAACAGGCCCAGCACCTTCCCTTTTCCCCCTGACCGTCACCACAGCAGATGGGGACACAGAGCACCATGAAGTGGAAAATAGACCACTTGTGTTTGCACTGGCAGAAGATGACGGCTCGCAGCTAAACTCAGCTGTCCAACAAGCCACCCCACCAGCAAAGCCACCCCACCCCACCCCAGCCCAGCCAAACCCTGCTTGCATCCCTGACACCATCACTGGCTGCCACCACCACCACCACCACCACCGAGCGAGACAGAGGTGACGCTGCAGGTGACAGCGGAATGACAGATGGAGTGAATGAAAATCAGAGAGAAAGAGCAAAAGAAAGGATTGTATTTGTAAAAAGGGAGGTAAATATGATCAGTTATATTTATATTTGCTTATTGCAAACCATTCAAAGTCTTTTGATTCCTCAATCATTCTGATACCAGTGAAACTGACATTCATACTTACTTACATATTTACAACTCTATATACACATGGATGCAATGTCATAAATTTGCAGGAAATGTGTACTTAAAAAACGACTGGAATGTTTATTTGCAAACCACACTGTGGTCTCCACCACTGTGGCAGAAAGCAGGTAGGTGTTCCATGTTTAGCTCTATGCTGCCACCAAGTGTCAGATGAGGGTTTGTGCAACCAGCACCAAGAGTTCTTCTTTTGCAGGAAACATGGTTCTCAGTATGGGGGTCTTTGAATCACGCTGCAATCTATTTCCATGTATATTTTAATTACTTTGAGTAACTGTATTGCCCTTTTATAACAAGTTTGGTAATGTAAAAGGAGTCTGGAAGTAAATTATGACATTTTGCAAGTTAAATTAAACATCGTGATTGTTTTGTGGTGATGATCAATCAAGTAGGCTTACCACCACCAGTTTAATGGTAAATGGTTAAGTTTAACTCAGCACCGTCTCATGGTAATGTCTCTGTTTTCCACTGTCTAAACGATCACAGGATGTGGATGATTTGCCCGACTTTAATTTCTGATATTATTATTGTGTGTCCATGCATGCGGCCACATTGTGAAACATTCCTTTTGCACTTTTCCAGCACATTGTTTACAATTTCTGAGATGTGCTTTCTGTATCAGTGTCTTCCAAGGGATTGATTTAACAACTGTGTTAACGTGACAAAAAATGTACACTAATGAATTCCTTATGAGAACTTCATTTACAAAACCCTTAATTTTCACGCCCAGTTTCTTCTATGTACAGTGTCTCTAGTGGCAGTACATAATATTTTCAACTAAATGTTTATTTCGACCAGCGGGGCTGCTAGAAATTTTAGGCCCTATGACAGAAAATTATTTTGGGCCTCCAAAATATTGATTATAATATTAAAATGTTCTCTATGGCCCCCTATCAGTGCCAGACCCTTGGAATCATCCTAACTTTTCCCCCCTGGCGGTGCCCCTTATTTCGACATTACTGTATGTTACAACTGCTCATTTTCTCATTTGTGTTTCTCCTGGTGGGACCAGATTTAAAAAAAAAAAACAGAAAACAGAAAACATGTCTGAAGGTCTGAGCCATAATAAACTCCATAATCGACACAGTAATTCACAAGTGTGGAAAAAGACAGGTGTATTTGAGTTAAATGATGATTTGAGTCAAAGTAACCGAATGTAGCTCTATCAGAGACAGTTGAACACCCTTGAAAACCTTGCAAAAACTTTTTTTTTTAATCTTATACTTATTTTAAAAACAGGAACTGGAATGGACTCTCTGGCATTGGCTATGTGCAACCACAGGTGCTGTCACAGGTAGGAGTACAATCCTATTCATTCATCGTTTTAGATGGCTTGGGTAGTATGGAAACTGGGTTTAAATAGTTCATCAGAAAATCCAAAAGTTGGCAAATAGAGGAATTTCTACACTGTTATTTGAATAACGACAACTTTTGGCTTGCACTTTTAAGACATGAAACACTAAGGGATATGTGCTGAATGTTTTGGTGGAGATACCTGAACTCACTTGTCATAATCGCTACTGTCTTCATGGTGATGCTGTTTCCCCGCAAAGATCCTTCAACTGGCAGCGTCAGATTTCTGTAATCTTTAGTTTGATTCAACCGTTCTGCAACATTTTGGAAAGATGCAAATAAATGAAAAAAGGTTTATTCTCTGTCGCATGCACTTTCATTAAAATGACACATGCCATTTTCACTAAATGCTTTGGCGTGTGTATCCTGTGTAGAAAATAGAATGGATTAATAATTTTATTTCAAAAGCAAATACGGCATGAAGAACGTGAAACAAAAGCATATACATAAATATACACTTAATGTCACATAAAGGTGTAACATGACATTTCTATGCCTTGTGTTCTTTGATTATCATTCTCTTTTTGTGACTTCCAGTACGTCAGCGATGTATCAACATGACACCCATCTCTTTGTCTATCCCAGCAGCTCCTCAAGGACTAATTATTCCACTGAAACTCATTCGACTTGAAGAGGCATTCATTTTGACTGATCGCAGAACTATTTCCACATCAAAGCTGGATGGAAACACCATAAAAGATTAAATATTACAACACCATTTGAGCACCTATTCAACTCACTTGACTTTATATGCTGACAATATTTCCTTGATTATTAACTACATTTTTAAAAAACTAATGAAGAAACACAAGTATTGAGATCGATGACATAAATCAGCACAAATGACACAAATAATCAACAAAAAACAAAAACAAAAATCATTAGCATGGATGATTGAATTCCAATGATAGTCCTTACATTTAAAATATAGCTAAAACAGTTTTTCAGTCCTAAATGTTATACACAATGGTGATTTAAAATAGAATAGTCAATTAAAATTAAAATGTGTAAAATGTGATATTATATCAAAAAGGAAGGTAGTTGAAATGTGTGCTTAGCACTGGGAAATTCATTAATAATACATAACTCTATAAAACCTAATATACTGTAAACATTCCACTATTTTTCTCTGCTGAGATGATTGTAATGATTATGATCAAGAGTAATGTTTTTCCATATCTGGATCAAAGCAGCATAATACAATGCGTTCACAGAGTATTTGGATTCACATTCATATTTTGTTATGATGCAACCTTTCAACGAAGAACTGTAATATTTTCGCTCATTAATCTACACTCAATATCCCATAATGGCAGTGCGAAAAAAGATTTTAGAAAAATGAAAAATGTGAATCTATTGACAAAGAAAAACAAAAATCAGATTGTCGTAAGACCATTTCTGTGACTGCAATTTAGCCTAGGTGCTTCTCACTTCTCTTGATCGGGTTTGATTCTACACTTTGACTGGATTCTAGCACAAGGTAGGGCTCAAAGGAGCAGCCTATAAAGCTTAGGACCAGCACTGTAAAGGCAAAGGCTATGGGAAGGAACTACTGCTGCTCAGACGCCTCCCATAAGTCTTAAGTTTATTTTGTGCTTTTCTATCCCTAACAGCACTCAAAGTACTTGACAGAGTAATGCCCTGCATTCACCCACTCACACGCATATATACACCAATAGCAGACACAGCCACATCCAAGGCACCGACCCACACATCAGGAGCAGTTTATAGCTTAGTGTCTTGCTCAGAAACCATCCGACTGGGTCAGGAGGAATTGGGCTTGAACCAGCAGCCCTCCAGGCGCTGAATGACTCTTTGGCCTCATGAATTTCTGCCTCGAGTGATGCAAAAGAGGTCTGAAACCATCAAGCCACCTACTAGAACAGGTTGCCCACCCAACAAAGGAAGAAGGGTCTTTAAGGTGACCCAAAAACCAAAGGTCATTCTGCCTAAGTGGCAGAGATGCTAGGAGGAGTCGGGAGAAACTTCCAGAAGTATAACCTCACCAACTATTAATGCAATAAAACACAGTGACCTGTCCTTTCGGTGTTGTAGCTATTCAAACCTAGTAGTTTATTTAAAAAAAAAAAATACCCAAAGGACTCCTAGACTACAAGATTCTCTGACTTGACAAAACACAGATTGTCCAGAGCTGTCTGGTCACAGTTGTATATATTTATATATTTGCAGGAAAAAGGCACCACTCACCATCTTCCTAATACCATACCAACAAGGAAGCCTGGTTTCAGCTGGGACTAGTGACAGTTTTGAGGAGCTACGTAGCTTAGCAGTATTGCTTCACTGTCTGTACGTGTTCACACTGGGAATATCAGACAAACATTTTGGCTCAAGGCCTACATTGTGTTTCACAAAGACGGACCATGAAAGTGATGGCATGACTGAAAACACCGTATGAAAAAAACAGAGAAATGTGTAAAGATGCACACGTTTTTTTTTCAACCTATGGCCTACGTCTGCAGGGCCATGACTTCCCTTGTCCTTATATAATGTTCTTATCTATCCCATTAAAGTTAATAGTCCATTTTAAAATCTAGAGTAAAAAAGCAAAGCAAACATATTAGCTACCCTACTGCTCAAGCTGCAGCAGACAGTTTTATGCTACACTTAAACTTACCTTACTTTCAAGTATAGTAGAGCAGGGTCTAATATTAACATCACTGCATGGCTGTTTAAGTATTTTAAAAAGATTTACCTGAGTCCAGACACATGGACCTAACGCTAAGCTTAGAAATTTTCTGCATGTTAAATCTAGAACTAACATTAGCGGAGTTCGTGTATTTTCACTATAGCATAACCATTTTGTTTCTAGATGTACAGACTAAACTAATACAATAATAGGTGTAGTAACATACCTTTCTATGGAGCCATTTTGCAAAATTTTATATTTGTCATTTTCGTAATTATTATTCTGTGGAACTCTTTCAAGCTAAGGTCGCATGCTCACCTCTGACCTTCGAACCAAACTAATGCAGCCTCCTGTTAATGTTCACGTTGTAGGCTAGCCTTACACTTGCACCAGAGCCCGTTTATTTAAAAAATTTGATTGCACTTAACAGACTTCAAATGTCTTTCAAGGCAGATACTGTGTAGCAACAAATAAATGTGTCTCTGGCTTCTGTTTGAGGAGGAAAGCGATAATGCAAGTATTGTGCTTTATCGCCACCCTCTGGATCCATTTGGTACAATAACTGCATTCCAACTTCGTGCACCATTTAAAAAAAGTCTAACCAATTCTTTCTTTTACTTTCGTATGGTTATAACTAAATGTTTATATAAACATTACCAGGATTAACCATACCAAACCAGTGTCACTGTCTGTAAACCAAATTATTTTTCCTCCTTCCATTCAGTGTCTTCAAAAGACAGTGGCAATTCAAACATGATGTAGCTAGTTTACCAACACAATCAATAAACGCACACCACAAATATGCAAGGTTGTAAGATTCTCCTTACATTCTTTTTTTTACAACATAATATGGCTGTGATGCATACAAGTGTATCCCAACAATCCATCCATTTAAAACAGAAACCTCTAATGGAGATCCCTGTTTCCCTTTACTATACATTTCAAAAAGCAAGCAAAGCTTATAATTGAAAGAAAAAAAAATATTATATTTGAATGAAAAAAAAAAAAACATTTTTTTCAAGTTACAACAGCATCTTTAGGCTGAGGTATACACAGGGCATATAATGACACCACAAAAAAAGTAAAATGATAGGTCACTGTACACATTTGGTGAATTTTAGACAAAAATCTTAATTTGTAGTGTCTTGTAAACACTAAGGAGATTTTATAAAAATAATAATAATAAATTACATTTAAAAAATGTAACTGAGGTAAAGGCAAAATGACAGAGGAATGTAACCAGTTCAACTGCCACATTAACAGTTCTTTCAGGAAAAATCTGGAGTCAATCAGCCCATATCCCTGTTCTTTGAGGCTGCCGTGTGCTGTCAGTCGGTACAAGAACCAGCATCTGGTACAACATAGGCCGAATTTGCGAACTGGTAACTAACGCTAACTGATGGGGGCGCAGGAAAACAGAATTTCTTTGCCCTTATCAGTTAGCGTTGTCTGCTGTTTTGCTATTTGGTCTACATTGTATCATTTCTGTATTTCCTGTAGCTACTGACAGTTCTCAGCAATTTAAAACAAAAGAGTTATGGGTTAATTCACTCTGGAAAATCCCTTTAAGCTATACAGCCAAACCTTTTCTAGACAACAAAACCGTTTTAATGAATTGTGCAGGAAAGACATCTATTCACCTTAATTACTTGACTACTTGTTTAACTTGCAATTAATTCTATTAATATACTGTCATCTTATTGCATAATGGGGTGATACATTGCAAATATTCTATAGCATTTGTGTGAGCCATTTACTTGTGCACATTGCTCTAAATCTAGAAGATAATCTAAAACCAAGAGCCTCTTTAGAAGTCATGAAGGTCAAGGTCTACTAACGGCTTAGAAATGAAATGTGTGTGAGGGCTTGATGACACGAAGCAAAAAATAAACACAAGCAGAACAGTACAAACCTATGCTGTGTCAATATAAATAAATGCTCCAATACCAGTGATTGTTAAATACAATATGAAATTCTTTGACTGGGATTTGGCATTTTTTTTAAAGTTCCACTGTGGCTTAACACCAGTAGACGTCTGTGAAAAGTGAAAACTGAGGTATGAAAACCATTTGTATCCACACAGGTAAATGTTTATAAATACAGTTGAGACAGAATGTCGAAAAGTGCAAAGGTTTGCAGTCTTTTGCCAGTGCAGATGAAGTGACACTTCATTCAACTGAACCCATCACAGAGAATGTATTACCGGTACCCGGTGCTGAAAGAAAAATGTTTCTACTACATATGTTATACCTTATACCTTACATAATCTGTAAATCACACCATGCTTACTTATAGAGGATCTGTGCAGATGTCAAAAGGTCAGTTCAAATCAAGTGTTACTTGAAGTGCAATAGGTGTCCATCCAGAACATTGTCTTCAATGTATGGATTTGCATTGAACAATAAATAATCAGTTAATGTACTCCCATTCCCACTTCCGATTCCCGCTGATATACGAGTCCCCCGGGTTATTGTACCCCTCTCAGCACACAGGGAAAGCCAGAGAGTCTTCACAACTAACAGTGGTGGAGTGGGTGAACCCTGGAAGATAATATGGAAGAATTTGTGTCAGCGGACCTCCCCAGGGAAACAACACTTCTTAATGGAAAAACACAGTATGAATCATTCCATAGCTCCGTTTTTGAGGTCACCAAGTAATGTCTGTAGGAAAAGGAACCAGAAAATTTGATACAACATAAATCGAATAGCAAACCAGCAGCTAATATTAACTCAATGGGGCATAGGAAAATTAAACTAAAAGTGAGTTTCTGTGCCCCATTCAGTTAGTGTTAGCTGCCAATTCGCTATGTGGTCTTTTTTATCACATTTTCTAGTTCTTTTTCCTACCAACAGCACTCAGTGACCTCAAACAACAGGGCTATGGAAGTTGGAAACCTCCTCTGTTATTCTGTCAGTAAGTATTAAAATCATCTTTTTGGTCTTGCTGCTGAGGGACAGCACACACTCTCTAGTTGTCTTCCCACTGCTGATTAACTAAGTGCAACACGTGACATAACATTCTTTTACAATAAGGGGTTCAAAGCAAGGACAATGTTTTTGTGCTAAAGGACATCAACAATTTTGAGGCCATTTATTTATGATCTATTTTCAGGTATCAAATGGCTTAGCACACACCAGAATTCGGGCAGTGTGCTATAAAAATCCTGACAAAAGCAAAACTCAGACCCAGAGACCCACAGACAGGCCCACAGAAACAGACCCACATCAAAATGTTCACATGTTGGTTAAATTCAAAAAGGAGAGACGGGCTGTATTCTGCCATGAGCTCACTTACCGGTCTTAATCCACACAAAGTCATAAACACAGGTGACCGCAAGGCCTAAATCTGGAGGTTGATGAAGGGGGCAAAGCCCACCACATCCTGCAAGAGCACCAAAGCCCTCTGCAGAGGCGGTTCCACGTCGATCTCCACGTCTCTCTTCCGCAGGAGCCCCAGGCTGGACTCGGTGACGTTGTGACAGTGGTTGACCTTCAGCGAGCGCAGCTTGGGACAGTACTCCGCCACAGTCCTACAAACACATATGCAATAAAAAAGATCCCAGTAAAGGTATGTGCCAACTTAAGACTCCTAGCTGTCCTCTACTAGTTAATTCCAGTGTATTTGTAGCAATATAAAACTTGAACTGAATTTAAATGTAGTCTGGGTAATTTTAACCTGCACAAAAATATATGTGGAGTTTCAGATCATTTCATGTCTCTCAAAAGCATTGAGGACACCCAATACACACTCATCCTACTTCTTCTCCTCCCTTGCTAAGGCAAACAGGCACTCAGTTCAATCAAATAGAATTCTGTTCTATTCAGGCAACTTCACATGGAGCCCTTAGCATCTAAGAAAAAAGTTTGCATAGATCCACCTGCATGTGACTCACCTGATGGCCTCGTTGTGCACGCGCAGGCAGCCCGTCAGGTCCAGCTCCTCCAGCTCACGGCAGCTCTTGGCCACCTCCTCGACGGCCTCATCAGTCACGTTGGCATTGACGGCCACCGAGAGCGAGCGCAGCATCCGGCAGCGACGCGCCAGGTAGCAGATGGCTTCGTCTTTCAGCTGCCGGCAGGCGGTCAGGTCCACCGAGCGCAGGCCGCCCCCGCAGTGGTCAGCCAGGCTTCGCAGTGACAGGCTGTCCACCCACTCGCAGTGGGCCAGGACCAGGTGCTGCAGGCGCAAGCAGCTGAGAGACACGGCCACCAGCGCATGCCGACTCAGGCCCAAGCAGCCACGCATGTCCACCCGCTGCAGGTGAGGGTTCTGGCTGATGACCGGTAGGAGCTCCTTGTCGGTGATCCAGTCGGAGCAGTTCTGGACGGACAGGTTCTGGAGGACTTTGTTGTCACTCAGCATGGAGCAGAAGGCTTCCTTTGGTACGTGAGGCCCTACCTGCAGAAAGAGGAAGAGAGCATTCAGTATTTAGGAAGTAACGTATAGGGAATGGCCACACGGGTGATTGGTGCTACACCAGATCTACAATCACATATGCATATATACGTTAACGAAAAAAATAACTGCAACAGGAAACAGTGTTCGCAGTTTTCGTAATCCTACAACTTTACACTTAATTACAAGTTGAATATACCTGCATGCATTTTGTTGAAATTACTACTTGATTAAAGTGCAAAGTAGAGAGATTTTCTTTGGACCGAATTGTCGTTAAAACTGTTGATCTCACCTGGCTGAGGTCAAAGGTTCGGCAGTTGGCAAGATACACCTGAATAAGGGATCGGAACTGCTTGCTAACCCTCTGAAGTGTAACCACGTGTCTCAGAGGAAGGTAGCAGAAAACGTGTGTGACTAGAACATCCTCCCATGGCAAATCTAGTAGCTGATATCTGAAAAAGAACACAAGGCTAAAATAGGACCTTCTGTCCGCAACCAGAGGAGATGGCTGGTATGCCCTACTTACAATGCATACATCAGTATTCTCCCTTATAGAAATTCGTCACTGGAGTTTTCATTTCTATTTTAAGTAAGACTTTAATTTTGGAAGCAGCTGCATTATTTGCATAATCCACTGGGTAACTGTAATGAACTAAATAAACGTCCACGGATTGCATAACTTGTACTAGCAACGCATTCTCAACGCTGTCAAAATAATTGTGGAGCGACAAAGGTGACTCGATAGCGTAATCTAAGTTAAAGTCTTAAAGCAAAACACTAAAGACTTGATGCTGATTTCCCACAGTAAACAGTACGACGAGATATTTCAGATGACAGTCTCGTGGGGATCATTTTTAACACGAAAACAATAACCTTAGCCTAAACACACTCATTTTGTTTTCAAGTCATCTGACAGCCTGGTTAATCAACTTGCAGATAATGATCATGGGTGGATCGGAAGTAAAGTTAACGCTTAGTACGTAAAACAAATGCTTACTTGGAGGTCTTCGCAGTTTCTGGATCCATTTCTTGACGATTGTGAATAGACTGACTAATAGAATTTAACATAACAAGGGAGCATCCTGCATTAGACGCTTATGCACTACTTCTGTGTTTTTACATGCACTAACCAAACAAGTCAAGCAACTATACTGCCACCTGCCGTCTCGGGTGAATTCAGATGATACGTTTTACTTTTTGAGTAAAAAGGTTGATTTTTTTACATGAAAATAATATTGCTTTATTTGTGAGAAAAAAACTAAATCCTAATATGCAACAATACTACATGATGTTTTTTGTTATTTTTAGAAAATACCTTCTTAGAATTAATCCAAAGATACCACCACATAACCCACATCACAAACTCACACAGACACCATAGTAGACCTATGCCAACAAAGAAGACTTTTATCCACTTATAGGCCTACAATTTTGGTTGACTCTGGTCATGTATACCTGTCCACAGAAAACCACAGAGGTAGATGCATGACCAATAGGATTCGCATACCTATGCAAACAGTGAACAAAAAACTACCCTGTCAACTCACCCCTGGACACAGGCACAATGAAACCAGCCATGCAGAACAATTGCTGAACCAGGAGTTAGGGCCCACTGAAAAAAGTGAGACCAAACGGTTAACAGCGGCCAACATCAAGTAATCATTGCTGATCTACAGCCTTAGGGGTTATTTGTGTGATTATGGAAGGGAAATCAATCTATGAGTTTTCTGCAGAGACCTTGGATGGCCAATTTGTGCCATTTCACCAGTATAGGGGCAAAGTGATACTAATTGTTAACGTGGCAACCTTCTGAGGTTCAACTATTGAGGAGGTAACTCAATTTGATTCATCCTTTCTGTTATTTCTTTCATATTATAAATATATAATTTAGCATTTGTATTATGTAAATACTTGTTTTAACCTTAAATGGTTCCTTACCTAGTACCACAGACTGAATGCACTAATGGATATGTTTGGTGACCTCAACTTCACTGTTCTTGGATTTCCATGCAATCAGTTTGGTTTACAATCCCCCGGTAAGTTTCTGTGCCAGTGTGATATAATAGTTAAACATAGAGAACACCCTCATAAATGTCATACTGACAGCCATCACTGCTAAAAATGTGAAATGTGTTGAAAATACATTTCCAGGATTCAAGGAGTTTATTTGTCACATACCTTGAAACACTAATGTAAAATATGTAGTGATATTGCTAAATGAAAGACAAAAAAGATGGGCTACAGGAAAAGGAAAATAAATAAAAGCACATAAATAGGCTAGTCCATACTGTGATCAGGATCCATATCCAAGATTGGATTTACAGATGTGGTTAGCCACTTTGTTATATTTTAGCTTAAAAGTACAAAAGTAAACCAGATTCAAATGTTTTACATTAGCATCTTATGTGTGTTCATTCTTAGAGGTAAACCACGAGACCCTTAACATCCTCAAGTATGTGAGACCAGGTGGAGGCTATGTCCCGAAGTTTCCCATATTTGGAAAGGTTGAAGTGAATGGGCTGAATGAAGAGCCTCTTTTCACCTATCTAAAGGTAGGATCTGTGTCTCATTTTGTTTTGTGATATAAGTCATGATCAATTGCTACTCTGATTACAATTGTTTTCTTTATGTATTGATGGCAATTGATTGCAGTATTTTTGCCAGCAATAAAGTTGACAAGGTTTTTGATGAACAAACCTCACTTTTATGCTTTGTATTATTGCTCTCCCTAGGAGTCATTGCCATATGTTAATCCTGTCATAGGAGACATAAAGAGATTTTTCTGGTCTCCTATCAAAGTCAACGACATTCGGTGGAATTTTGAGAAGTTCCTAATCACAGCTAGCGGTGTGCCGTTCAAAAGGTATGGCTTTTTACACGAAACGGTCTTCTTTTCTCCTTTCTCTATTGTCACACAAAGGCTAACATAAACTTTGAATGCTGTTCTTTGCTGTTCCTTTATGCTGTTAGGTATGAGCTACACCATCCTATGGAAGAGCTGGAAAAGGACATAGCAGAGCTGCTGTAAATACTTTCCCTCACACCCACCCACTCCTTTAACAGGATGCCACTCTCACTGAGGGGGGCAGAGTGATGATCTCTTGGTAAATGCACATCCCACTTGCACCCAAGCTAGGTCGGATGGGTAGGGATTCAGAAGGTTCTGGGCTTCAGTGCATTCACTCAGAGCCCTGATTCCCGCCGGCCCCTCACAGTAACAGTTGCATCCAGGACTGGTTCTTTCAGACACCCTTCTAAGCCTTGGCAAGAAAACTATCCAAAAATATTGACTATGGTAAATTGAAATAAACATCTCTTCAGCTTTAATGTGTACTCGTAATATGTTTAAAGGGGTTTGGGGGTCCTTATCAAATTTGTAAATGTACACATTATTCAAACAAAAGTACAGATATAACAATGAATATTTCACCTAATCTAAAAATTCTTTAAGCCAAAAACACAAACAAACTGGTAGATACACCAGAATTATGGAGTAAATGACTGTTACACTACTTATGTTTAGTATTGTTTATCATAAAGTGTCTGTTATTAAATAAAATGACATGTGACATCTTGGAGGTTTATTGGTATCTGCAGGAGAAAAAGTCTACAGAGTTCATAATATAAATGACAGCATTTTGAAGATACACAGAGCAAATATCCTGCTGTTCATACAGAGACAAATGCGACACTGACTGAAATCAGTCTCAGACAATTTTTCCCCCCTGTTCTATTCAACGACTGGACTTCCTTCTCTTCTTGACCATGCAGCCATTTGGACAACATTGTGAACACTTTATGTTACTGAAAACAAAGAATAGAAAACAGATTTAATGATTACATTTAGTATATTTAACAAGTCACATCAGCGGGAGAACTGCCTTGAATCTCCCTTGCCTCCCCTGTTAACATGTTTAAAGATCTTAGCCTTGTGGACGTTCTTTGACTTCTGAAAGCCGAAGCCGCCGCCGCCACCACCTCTCTTGGTCAGCTTCATACTTTTACTGCTGTGAACGCCAAGGTCCACATAGGGGGGTACTTTGAAGCCAAAGGACAGGGCGACCATTGGCAGGTTGAGTGTGTCAACACTGTAGATCTGTTTGAGAGAATGAGAGTCATACGCCCTGACGTAGGACTTGTAGGCCTCCTGAGCAGACTTGTGGAGGTAGTAGTTTTTCTCGATCAGCTTCTCCAGCTGTGACTGAATATCAGAGATCTTGGCCCAGGAGAACTCAAACTCGCTCAAGGGAACCTTGGCTTGTTTGAGGAACCGCAGGAAGCCCAGCTCCTCGGGGCGGAGGATCAGCAGAGCGTGGCCACGGCCGTCAAGTCCACGGGCCGTTCTTCCGACGCGGTGGATATACTCTTTGGGATCATCGGGAGGGTCGTACTGAACAATCCAGTCGACCTCAGGGATGTCCAACCCTCTGGCGGCCACATCCGTGCAGAGAAGGATGCCTTTGTCTGCGTTGCAGAATTGGAAAAAGGTGGCCGTGCGTTTGGTCTGTTTCTGCTTGCCATGGATGGCCATAACTGGCAGGTCAATGTAGTTGAGCAACTCATAGTGAAACTTGACAGACATGCAGGACGAGAAAAACACCATCAGTTTTTTGTTGCGATTTTTCTTCAAGAAGGTGAACAGCAGGAGGAATCTTTTCTCAGAAGGACACACCACATAGCCTTGCTCCAGTCCTTCCACCGTAGCAGTCTCGTTGTTATCATCCACCCCGACATAGAGTGGCTCTTTCTTTAGAGAGATGCGGGCCAAATCCTCCACCTTGCGGGTCTGTGTGGCTGAAAACAGCATCGACTGGCGTCTCTTGGGCAGCAGCTTGATGATCTGCTTCATCTCCTCCTCAAAGCCTACCTCCAATATCCTATCTGCTTCGTCAATGATCAAACACTGAAGGTTCTTGTACATGAACGCGGGTGTGTTTTGCAGGTGGTCCAGCAAACGCCCTGGAGTAGCCACCACTATGTTGATGCCATTTGCGAGCCTCTGAGCTTCAGCGGATCGATTGCTGCCACCCATGATGAGGCCAAACGTGTGTACATGATGGGTCATTAACTCCTTTAACACACCATATGTCTGCATGGCCAACTCTCGTGTGGGGGACAAAATGATGACGCCAGTTCCATTTCTAGGCATGAACTTCAGTTTGTAGATTAATTCAATGGCAGGGATAAGGAAGGCTAAAGTTTTGCCACTACCTGTTTTGGCAGCAGCCAAGACGTCTCTTCCTTCGAGCAGAGGTCGGATGCTCTTGTGTTGAATCGCTGTCATGTTTTCGAAACCCATCTCCTTGATTCCTTTGAGGGTAGCGTCACTCACCACTTCGGCCAAGGATGCGAAAGAACGGTCCTCAAATGCGCCCGTAAAACCTAACGGGAGCTCGGGTGCAGATTCACCCTCACCGTCTCCATTTTTCTCCTCTTCACCCTTGCTGTCTGCCTCAACTCCATCATCTGCTTGTTCCGACTCATCACCGTCACCATCATCAACTTTCTTCAGTTTCTTCTTTTTCTTTTTCTTTAATCCACCAGAGTCTGAGCCTGCCACTTTCCTCTTCTTTCCTAGAGTTGTAGTCGACTCTTCGCTGGCAAGATTCTGGTGTGTGGCCGATTCAGCCTCTGGCTTTTTCAACAACTCGCTCGTCACCTCAGTCGTGGAGTCCTCAGTTGATACGTCCTCGTTTCCAGACTCCTTAATTTTCTTAAGCATCTCTCTCTTTTTATTTTTCTCATTCTTTTTCTGTATTTTCTTTCTTAAAATCTTCATCTGTAAGTCTGCCATGGTGCCTCACGCTGCCACCACGATCTAACAGGAACTACACGAGACACACGTGTCCCGAAGGACCCCAATGGACCTCAAATCACAATGTCTTCTTCTCAACATTTGCCTGATGAAATGTGACTTTTTTTTACATTTTACCGTGCATATAACATAGAAATTTCTATTAGAGACGCCAGATAATTTATAATCAATACCAGGACCAAGGACATTACAGTAGCAAAACAGCAAACAAAAAAGAAAGGAAAAAGGGAACGCTTACATAATCAAGGCAAGAGTGATTTCGATAAGTTTGTTTCCTTTCGGTTGCCGTACCTAAATATCTAGCGCATGCGTACAAGTCCAAAAAGTGTCAGGTCAACAGTGGGCGAAGGAACCGAAGATGGCCGCACTTCGAGCAGGGTGCAGGGCCCTTCACAGGGCTAGAGGGCAAGGCTTTGCAAATATGTTTTTCGGTGCAAGAACAGGTGGGTTGTTAGATAGGCACAACAATACATCTACGATGTTGTCCGTCAATTATGTGGTTATTACTTTATGATATGCGGATGAACCTGGCAGCTAACCTTCAAAGATAGCTGGCTAAGTTATGGTAGCTTTTGCAAGTAAAACCAGCATGTAAACAGACGCCAGCCACCCTGATTTATCTCACAATTTGACACTTCCCTACTAACTTCGCAAGAAGTTAGCATAGATTATATCACTGTAGACAATCCACTGTAGGTCTGATATTTTATATAGATATGTTTTGGTTCAGTTATGGTTTCAGTTAAGTTCAGGTTGAATGCTGACTTCCCCAACCTCATACCTCATTCGTTGTATATACTGGTAGGTAGCTTGATGTTCTCAGGGCTCAGTCTTGTTCTTGTGTTTCTTTCACGGCAGCCGCCGGACTTTCGAATAATTCGCTCCCTGGCTCATGTCCTAAAACTCCCGAGGAGGTGGCTGCAGCTGCGAAGAAGTATAATATGTCGTTACATGACTACAAACCTCATCCAGATGAAGGCATGGGGTAAGGAGGCGTCAAAAATAGCTTTTTAAGGTGTGGATACGAAGCGTGATAAAACTGGTGATTTTTTTGTCTGAAATCTACCACGCACCTTCACCTATTTTACCAGGATTTGATTGATGACTCGTGTCAATTTTGAGCCATGATCAACAGTTTCAAACCGTCAATATCAGAAACATTTAGAAAGTTTTTAAATTGCTTGAATATTTCTCTGTTCTTACTGCACAGGTTTGGAGACTATCCTCAGCTGCCAGATAGGTCACAGCACGAGAGAGACCCTTGGTATGAATGGGACCATCCAGACTTGAGGAGGAACTGGGGGGAACCGGTAATGACAAATGACAGAAGATCAGAATATCTGTCTAGATTCACAACTCAATGATATCTAGCCATTTTTCTCAAGAAAAACTATCAATTCAATTCAATTCTATTCATACAGCGCTTTTTATAGTAGTGTTGTCTCATGGCGAAATGTGGATTTATCTATCGTATATAATGATTATATCTATCATATGTGATTTCATATTTAATTGCAGATGCACTGGGACTTTGACATGTTCATCAGGAATCGTGTTGATACATCCCCCAGCCCAGTGGATTGGAGGACGATGTCCGGCACTCTTCTGGGTTTTGTGGGCTTCATGTTGTTTATGTTTTACGTCGGTGAGATATTCCCAGCTTACCAACCTGTGGTAAGAGATTTGCTGAATTGATTTATCTTCCAGAAATAAAAATTCAAGTGCAAAAATTCATTTTATAGCCTAAAAGTTCAAGTGCAAATTCAATCACAAACGAAGATGGCATCTCATCAGGGAAAAAGATAAGCTAGCCTACCAGTAAAGTGCAGCCTGATAAACTGGCAAAGTTTAGAGAAAGTAACCTAATCATATTTGAGTGAGTATTAGAGGGCCAGAGCACTAGAGGTGCATGTGCAGTGGTCTGCTTCATAGGTGTGAAACCTTGTTGTTTCATTAAGGATCACAGAGCTCTCTTGGTAACACCAATTTATCTTTGAGTACTGTGTAGTTATGCAGAGGCCATTATTTCCCTTTAGTAAGCTATAGCCTATTGCTTCTTGTTTTGTGTTTGTTCTGTTGTTAGCAATCTCACACAGCCTATGAATGTGTCAGTGCTGCCCTATAGTTATATGTTTGTCCTTTGCTGTGAATGTTTTATGCAGTGGAGTTGATATTATTTCTCGATGGGTGTTTCAGTACAGCTGTTGCTATATTTGACAGTATATAGCTTAGGCCTAGACAAGCCTATATGTTAGGGAGTAAATTACCTCTCTTGTAAACCATGTTTTAACTGCATGGTCCCTCACAACTGAACTGTCAGTCACAATGGTGATACTTTTTTTGAGGTGCTAGTGGCTTAGTTTGTCTATGCCTCACCATCATCCATAAATCTGTGGATCAAAGCAAGCTGGATTTCAGGATGTCATACAATGTGTTAAATCAAGTATTTCATGGGGAGGGATTGCAATACTCTACATTTGCACATTTGTATAAACCGTTGAGTTTTATGAAGCATCAAAAATGCTTGTAATATCAGTGAAGCCAGTTACACAAAACAAAAATGTGACATTTGCGATGTGAATGCAAAGTCTGCATGCAGGTCGGTGTGCACCATGCATAAATTGCCATTTCCCAGCTCACACACTCTTCTCACCTTTTTCACCCTTGACCAGTTAGCATGCCTGATTAGTGCTTTTCCTCATAAAATACATTCCTAGCAATTAAGAAAGGGACTGCGAGTGTCCTAGTGATGACAATGGAGGTTTAGATAACAGACACACACATACTCCCTCTGCATGCAAGCGTGCGTTTGTGTATTACAATGTCCAAAATGCCAAACCAACATATTTGAGTCCATTCTCTTAGAAACATTGTATAAACACGTGACCGTTTTCTCACTCACAGGCACCTAAGCAGTATCCATACAACAACCTGCACTTGGAATATGGAGGAGACCCAGAGAAAGCGCCAGAGGAAGTGAAGCATTATAAAATCTGAAATGTTTGAAAAATATCTGTTCTATTACATGTTTCTGAAATCTTAATAAAGCGATAACTTAAAACAGTTTGCCTTATGTCTTTTGCTTTTATATGTACATCGACTTTATATATTGTATTGTGTTTGTTGCAAGCGCAGTGTATAGGTCTGTCCAATTATAATAATGAGGCTATTGGTAAGTTTGCAATATAACATTTGTGGTATGTTGATATGAATGAAACTATAACCGTAAGATGTATCAAATCATTTGGATAGGTCCTTTTGTCATTTTTCCACAATCATATGGGTCATAGGGGCTGGTATAAAGTGAAGGATACAAGGAAATCTTATTATTACATACATATAGTTACTGGGTGTAAGAAATGCATTGAAATTATGTCTGTCAGCCTATTTTGTGCATACTAAAGGAAGCTATAGGACAGGACATTGGCAGTGACCTTTAAAATTTCACAGTGTTTCAAAAGTTTCAATTTGACTCAATATTGATCAAATAGAAATTAGGCTCCATGCCCTTCAGGTTTACAGGTTAAGGCCTATGAAACTCAGACTCCAGTCATAAACGATAACAGTAGCTGTCGCCACGGGCTGGAGGTCTACTGACCATGTTGAGAAGATATGAGCCGTGAGTAGATGTTATGAACATTACAATGCTTCAAGCGCTTGACACATATTTGCAGTATCTGCGTCTGTAATCAATGTGTTGAAACTTATGGCTTTACCCTTTCCTGCCACGTCGGCTGCCGTAGTGGACTACACATCCCACAGATAACGTAAGGAGTGTCTTTCCCTCTACTACCGACACTGATAATCAACAATCGAACTGTAAGTATAGCGTTACTTTTTGCCTGTTAAATTGAAATAATTTGTTGGTGCCTGTCAATACATAAGAAGACAGTGGTATATTAAGACAGCAATACTGATGCAAAAGTGGGCTACATGCCAGCTTCATTCTCAGTGTTGGGGTTAGCTGGGGACATGTCATAGTTAGCTAGCTAACCTAGCCAGCTAAGTTAATAACTGATGACGCCCCATTAGAATGCCGACTGGATGGCCCCTTAGCGTAACCGCTTACTAGCTTGCTAACTGCTTTTCAGTTGATCATTCGTTTGTTTGTGCACTTGTTTTTAGGTCAGTGAACAAATGTTTTCATTCTGTCAAATCACAAATATTTCGATTTTGTAAACTGAAGTCGGAATATTTGTTTAGTGTGGTGTTAAACCTCACATTAAACCAAAACACTGGAGAAAATGCAACGTAGCGAGATAGCAAAGTAGTGAACGTCAGCTTTAACGTTAGCTTCTTACGCTGGCGAGTTAGTGGTCGTCAGTGCCTATTTGCTGCTTAATGCCAAGCAAAATGTAAAATCCCAAATACAAGTGAGTGAACAGTTTGCATATGTGCAGTATGTAGCACTCATTGCAGCCTGTTGCTGTTATTCATACGACATATATCGTAAATGTCAGTGCAAGTTTGTTGAACTTTGAGTTAGCTAGCTAAGCTAAGCCATCTGAGAGACCCAGTATCATCAGCATCAGTTGGCTTGGCAGTGATGAAGAAAATCTTGTCAGTTTTTACTAGTTTTTATCTGACAGCTTTTATTTCAACAATCCGTTGTCAATGAGAGCGTTGATAGTAAAAGATAGTCAGTTCAATGACATTAGCAGGTTTAGCTGGTTATCTTTATTCTGCTGGGTTCGGAGACTCTTAGCTTTTTTAAGTCCCTCTGTTGCTATCATTGGGTAAGCTGGATGAAGCTGATCTAACTAAAATTTCATTTGCTCCCATGTCTCAACTAAGGATTTTGTTCGAAGCACCAGGCAACAGTGGACGATGAGGCTGAAGGAGATTCTGAGGACAGCTACCCAGGCATGGAGTCCAGCAGCTCACCACCCTGCTTACTTGGCCTTGGGTAATAATTGTGTACTGATATAAATGCCTTTACGTCTCGTTACACCTCTAAAGTTAGCATGAACCATGAAAAATATTTTTAGACAAATGCTAGAGAGGCATTAAGAAGAGGAATGGCTATTTTCCTTTAATTGTTTTGTTTCATCCTCTGGCACTGTTGTATTGTCTGAATTTAAGCTTCCTATAACGTTGGTTTTGCCAGGCACCTCTGCTCAGCAGCTGGACGCCTCCTTCAATACTACAGCTGCCCTGGAGATCTTCGAGATGGACTTTGCAGATCCATCTGTAGAGATGAAACTCCGAGGAACCCTTGCCACTTCTAATAGGTCAGTGGAGCATTTCATGTGAAGTGGCATGTATGTGTTGGACTGGCTGTAGCATGGCACATTGCACACCACGATCAGGTGAATCCCATGGGAGAATATGCATCCCAGGGCTTATGATTTCAGATTAAAGAACTACAAGGACTAAAACAAGAAGAAGAACTGAAAATAGCATGAAGATGAAAATGAGACAGCAAAGAATAGTTTTTATTGATTTATCTCCACTACGTTTATGTGATGTTTGTGATATGATACCTGGGTAAGCATCCCTATGTTTACTTCATCAAATGTTGGTTGCAATAAATGGCCGACGCTTCTCCTCAGGTTTCACAGTCTAATCTGGGCCAGCTTTGGTCTGGGAGTAGATGGGTGTGCAGGGAGGCTGGTTGGAGGATGTGAAAACGGAACTATCACCGTGTACAGCCCGGATGTCATTCTAGCCGCGGGAGAGGAGGCCATTGTTGGCCAGTCCACCAAACACACTGGTCCAGTCAGGGCACTGGACTACAACCCTTTCCAAGTAAGTACAAACAGCTTACTTTCTGTTGAGTGGTGGTTTTCCATACATGGTTTAAACTTCAACTTCAATGAAGATTCCCACTGGAAGAAAAGCAAAGCTTTTATTAGTCTATAGCTTAATTTTTTTCTTTACGTACAGGGAACTAACCCTAACCCTAGAACAGTGAATCAGTGTCAATTCTCCATCTTCATGAAAGGTGTGACATAGGTCTTGATGCCACTGTGTTCTTTCTTTACTCATGGTTCAATGTTTCACTCTAGAGTAACCTACTGGCATCTGGGGCAAATGATTCTGAAATATACATCTGGGACTTGAACAATTTCAGCAATCCTATGACACCAGGAACAAAAACACAGGTAGCCCTTCTTTCAACTATTTGTTTACTTTTCTCCATGTTTTATGTTGTAACTATTTTAATTCTGTATTTTACACTTCCTTTAAAAAAGCAAGCAGGACTTTCTAGTTGGAAAAAAGGTTTTCAAAGTTTCATTTATGAATTTATGTTTCTTTTATCTGTTTTTTGTAGATTAATGAGGTAAGAGAAGAATGTTTGAGGGAATGGATTGGAGTGGGATTTAATGTTAATTAACTATTCACGGTTTTCTTGTGTTGTGTGGGCTTGTGGGAATTGTAGTAGTTAACCTCTCACTTAGCCATTCTCCCTTCACTAAATCAATCAGGCATGTTCCTCTGACAAAATGCATTTGGTAATGAGGATTACCTTATTGAAATTTGCTTCCTACTTGTGGATAGTTTTTGTAATTTTGAGTTCCCAGAGTTTGTAATGATGCATCAGACTGCATGAGTACTATACTTCCAATCACAACCAGAACACAGTCCATCATAGAAGTTGCATTTTTGTGTTTCTTGATGGGTGATCTTTGACAAGTGCATCATTAAAATAGGTATCATGTTTGTTTGTGTGTGTGTGTGTGTGTGAGTGAGAGAGAGAAAGAGAGAGAGAAAGATCTAAAAAAGATTGTGTTATTTTTTTTCCCTTTGTATGACACTCTTTGTCGCCCATCTTTTCTCTGATCAGCCGGCTGAAGATGTCAGCGTTGTGGCGTGGAACAGACAGGTTCAGCACATCCTGGCGTCTGCCAGCCCCAGTGGTAAAGCTGTCGTCTGGGACCTCAGGAAGAACGAGCCCATTATTAAGATCAGCGATCACAGCAACAGGGTTAGTCTGCACATCAGTGACAGGAACCCAGAGCAATGAGCTCATATGTCTGACGAATGTCAAAGAAGCAGCACCAGACAGTTGAATGCAATTAGAGGTATTGATTAGACGTTGATTGCCACTTAGAGATTTAGAGTGCAGTAGCCACACTCTTTCATTCAAAAGCAGCTTTGTTATGCCATTTACTGCACACAGTGAAATGTTTTTTTTGCAATACTGTGCTGTTTGACCAATGGGTTTCTTCAGCCTGAAAAACACATTTATTCAGGGGACGCAAATGAAAAAAAATTACCATTTTGTGTTTTGAGCTCAGTTAAGCGATTACAATATAAATGAATATGTATGAGGTTAACTCGATTTCAATTTTTACCCAAGATGCACTGCTCTGGGATGCTCTGGCATCCGGATGTGGCCACTCAGCTAGTCCTTGCCTCAGAAGATGACCGGCTGCCCGTCATTCAGATGTGGGACCTCCGTTTCGCTACATCTCCCCTGAAAGTCCTGGAGAATCACACAAGGTGGCCAAGGATATGCCAGTACTATTTAGGCCAACAGATTTAGATTGAGATTGTTATTATGCCTGTTGTTATTACTCACTATAATAATCATTATGCCTTTTACTTTTTATGATTACTTGTTCAGTTGCATTTGAGGAATTTGTAAAGAGCGTTCTATCCTCCTGTACACGCACTGGAATGATGCACCAGTGTTTTAGAAAGTGTGTGTTTTCTTATTTTCTAAATAAGTTTGTTTAAAGCAGTTTTTAGTCTTAAAATATTAGTTTGACAAAAGAAACTTAACTGGGTATCAGTCGTTGTTTTAAATGATAATTGCGATGTTTGTTGCGGTCTTGTACACATTAAGCCAGATAAATATAGATATGCATATTTGTAGTCAAAAGTATCTTTGCTAGTTTTTGTATCATCTTTCAAAAAGTTTTGCATCCACATTAGAACACTTGCCAGTAACTTAGTGTGTACAAGGCCTTTGTTTTCATCAGGAATGTTTTGATGTGAAATGAGTAATGAACTGAAATCCATCACACTCGCATGTAACTCATCATGTGACCCATGCCTGTGTCCCGAATGGGGTTTGTCTACAGGGGGATTCTCTCCATATCATGGAGTCAGGCTGACCCAGAGCTGCTACTCAGCAGTGCCAAAGACAACAGGATTCTCTGCTGGAACCCCACCACTGGAGAGGTCTACTTCACTCTCAGTACATTTGCACCAACTCACTCCTTAAATGGATATTCTGACCCATTTTGACCCATAACCCTGCTGTTAGAGGTTACAGAGTAATGTTGGTAGCTAAATCACAAAACGGTAACTAACACTAAACAGTGGGGTCAAGGAGTTTCATTTTCCTTGTCCCTATTAGTTAGACTTAGCTGCTGGTTTGGTATTTGGTCTGTTGTATAATTTTTTTTTTTTCTTTTTCCTACCAACAGCACTCAGTAACCTTGAATAACAGGGCTAAAGCCAGAATAGCCCTTTAAGGGTGGTTTTGTATTCATTAGGCAGTGTATACAAGCTCATTGACTGCATCAGTAACCCCCTGCATATATGAAACAATGTAAAAGGTCATTTGAAGTATCTCAGAGTCTGTTGCTTTACGAATACAGGGAGTTTATAATGGTGATTAGACATATTTTGGACTTCGTCACATAGCAAAATCCTAAGATTGTTCTTTTTCCTCTGTGTGTCTTTATCCATGCAGGTGATCTACGAGTTACCCACCACAAACCAATGGTGCTTTGACGTCCAGTGGTGCCCCAGGAATCCGGCCCTGCTGTCTGCTGCTTCCTTTGATGGGCACATCTGCGTCTACTCAGTGATGGGAGGCAACCTGGAAGCTGTGCAGCAGAGCAGTGTGGATAAGGTAAATAACAACACAACACCAACAAACACATCAACAACTACATTTATAGCATGTTTATTTGGGTCTTCAAAGCACCTCATTTATGTGGAGAAATGGGACTTCTGAATAACTTCAGGTTACAGAATGGAATTGAATAGGGATTGATGCATTACACTAAAATATTCAATTCAAGTTATTAGGGATGTATTATTTGAATCATAGCGAGGAGGAGGATGTATTATGTAATTTTGCTTATTACATTAACTGTTCATATTAAAATATAATTCAATTTTAAAGATGACATAATCTAAGTAGCACATGATGGTTCAGTATTGGGTCAGCATGTAGGCCTCCCATTTACTGAATATTCATTCATGGTTATTGAACTACAGCTACAATTATGCCTATTTTTCATTATCCTGTTTCTCTGTGATAACTTTCCCTAGACAAATATCATTTACATTATGACAGAAGGATTCATGATACTTTAGTATTTATAAACTATTTTGACGAGATCTGCAATTGAAATTAGTGAGTAAAAAGGAATGAATTTCTGTACAGTAGTATGTATATGGTATGTATAGTGGTACATACTATATGGGAATGTCATAAAAAAAGAAATCCCACTTTATGACTTGACAATCAAATATTGATATGTATTTCGACATAGAGTAGATATCATCTAATACTAAAATGTGGAAACTGGTGGCAAACTGGGTTCAAATTGAATAACTAATAATGAAAAAAGCCTTGTTTAATTCTGTGCTGCTCCGATATTTTCTTTCATTATCAAGACTGCCCGTCCCTATCGTAGATACACCAGATTTGATTGCTTGCTGGAGGTGTTTAAGTTTAAAAAGATTGGATCAGCCCTTGAGTGATAGCCTGCTTTGACTGATAGTGTTCTAGTTCTGCATTCATAATGCCACCCTCTGTTCACTGATTGGACAGATTAAAATGCCTCCTGAGACAATGAGCTCAATGGGATCAAATCCAGACTAGCACTGTAGCACTGGGAGATGATAATCAAGCAGAAGTGCTAGGAAGGCATGGACAGGTCAGGTTTACACAGAAGTGTGGTGGATTGACTCCTCTTGAATCCAATAACTGATACTTTGCCCTCACCATCGATTTGTGACCTTTCCACAGATATCGGCATCGTTTGATGCCATGGACCCCTTTGGGACGGGCCAGGCTCTCCCACCCTTGCAGGTGCCTCAGTCTCCCACTCAGCAGGCCACCATTATCCCCCCTCTCAGGAAGCCACCAAAGTGGGTGCGACGGCCAATCGGGGCTAGCTTTGCAGTAAGAAAAGCTTTATTGTATTTTTTTGTGTTGTGTCTTTGTAAGATTGATCAGTTGTTTCCCTGCATGTATAGTATTTCCAACCAAGCAGTTACATTCTCCGGCTGCAGATTTAAAATTTCTCAAATTTCTTAAAAGTATTTCTCAATAATTTTTACATGTAATAATGTCTATTTTTTTTTTTTTTTTTTACAAAACAGTAGAAATATGAAAAAAGTGTGCATTTATGAAGATTGGCAAATGCCTTCCTCCCAAAATAGGTGTCTCTCTTGAGTGGCTTGGGTACTGGAGTGCATGTATCAGCTCTATTGTTCTAGAATAATTCTTGTTAAAGAACCATCGGTACACTTGTTCTTTCTCTACTCCCAGTTTGGAGGGAAACTGGTGACGTTCGAGAACCCCAAACCCTCTCAGCAGCCGGCTCCCCAGCTCCCCCCACGGCAGGTGTTTGTAAGCCAGGTCACCACGGAGACGGAGTTCCTCCAGCGGTCCCGGGAGCTGCAGGCAGCTCTCCAGTCGGGCTCTTTCTCCAGTTACTGCCAGGCCAAGATCCAGCACGCCCCCTCCGACTGCGAGCAGGACATCTGGAAGTTCCTAATGGTGAGTAGGAGGGGCAGAAGCCTGATGCATCATCCGCTTTTACATTGTTTCACTTCATGCAAAGCGTCTGAAACCTAGGGTTCCCATAGGTCAGGGAATTTTAGGGAGATCATGGAATTTCATTACAGCCTGTTCCAGATATGGAAAATCAGGGAATTTTGGTAATGGCATCTAGTTGTCCCCAAAATATGTTCATTTCCATCCTTCCTCCTTGATCTTTATTGAGTTTTAATTTCTCTCATGCCTTGCTTGAGATGTTGTGGTTTTCAAATCCAGGCTGTAGGTAGTTACTCCCACTTGGAACCAAAACCCATTACACCTTGACTGGATCTACATGCCCACTGAATTTCACTTGGCCTGGTGTTTCGGCGTGCCAGGAATTGTTGACCAAAATTTGCTTCACTTGCTTCGGGCCTATCAACACCCCTCAGCTGTGCTACATTCACGGTGTAAACCAGTCTTTCTGGGCTTATTGTTTAATTATAGTGAAGGTAATGGAATTTTTCTTTTTGGTCAGGGAATGTCATGGAAAAGTCAGGGAATTTTAAGTTTGACTTACAGTGGGAGCCCTGGAAACCTATCAGTTGGCATGTATTCTATCCACAGTGGGCAGATACTCTCTGCTTCAACCAGTTGCCCTTTGGTCATGACATGTTACATGCTGGAACACACTATTTGAATTCAACGTTATTGCTTAGAACTAGAGACTGGTTTCATTAGCAGGCTAGGATAATGGTAGTTTGATTGTTTTTGTTGTTGTTTCACACTGACAAAATGTTTGCAATCCTCTCTCAGGTCAACTTTGAAGATGAAGCTCGTGTGAAGTTCCTGAAGCTGTTAGGTTTCAGCAAAGATGAATTGGACAAGAAGGTATTTCAGGCATTTCTGTAATGTGTTTGTTTGAATTTTTGTGATTCTCACAAGTTGTGTATGGTACACAGCTATTTTCCATCTTTTGTGTCTCTCCTCAAGAAGTTGAACTATGTCTCTTGTCTGTTGTTGTGTCCAGATTTCCACATGTTTGGGGAAAAGCCTTCAGCCCAATGGCCATGGTGTTGACGCTAATGACCTTGCTGAGAAGATGCAGGCCCTCTCTGCTGAGGTCATTGTCATTTTATTACATGAATACATCTTATTTGTGCTTCATTTCTTTTGGAGAGTTTTAAAAATGAGCTTTTCTGGTAATTCTGTATTATTCAGGGTAATGAAATCCTTTCTGAAGTTTTTCTTTTTAAACTAATGTGTTTATTGTTTATTCCACTGATATCAGAGGGCTGGTGAGTCTCCGGCTGCCGGAAGTCCACGTTCAGCCTCTCCAGCTGATTTCTTCAGCCAGATCCCCAAAGAGAAGCCCAGCTTCCAAATCCCAGTCTCTGCAGGTGATCCTCTACCCTCACACATCATGGTTAGGGAATCTTTTTCATCATTGTGTCGTGTCTTGTTTTATATGTTTGCAGTCATATGAGAGGTATAGTCATATGTGGGGAAATATGGTGAGTTATGCACTATGCAATTCTCCATCAGGTAAAAATATGTGCTTATTGTAAGAATGTATTAAAGCAGACATGCTTAATGGAATACAGGGTCTACTTCATGTCTTAATTATTGTTTGCAGTCATATGAGAGGTATAGTCATATGTGGGGAAAATGGTGACTTATGCACTATGCAATTCTCCATTGCCAACCAACTAAGTTGCCAACTAGGTAGCAGCTATGGTTTTGGGAAATGGACCTCTGGTCTGTGCCGGGTTATGGTCAAGGCAAGACCTGAGATTTTGGAAAGACGCCACCTACTGGACAGTCAGTCAGTTTTGAAAAGCTAGATTATTGAAGTGCAGCTTTAGGGAAACTTTAACACCCTTGCGAGTAAAAATATGTGCTTATTGTAAGAATGTGTTAAAGCAGACTTGCTTAATGGAATACAGTCATAGAAATAAGGGTCTACTCATGTCTTAATAAAGGTGCAAGAAATTAATTTTGAAATCAACAAGTAAAGACCTCTCGATAATTTGTAATTGGCCATAAATGTTGATATACACCTCAGGTAACAGGTTCAGGTCAGCCAGCTTACAGAGAGAAAGCCTAGTTGTATGTAATGTCCCTCTCAGTCTGTGAAAAACAGGTCGTCAAATCATGATTTAGAACTAAAAATAAAATAACAGAAATGAAACGGCATGACCTCTCTGTGACCTTTTGTTTTTGTGCACTGTCGCTGTGTGTGCCGTCGTCTGTTTGAACAGGAACAGGGGAAAAAAGAAAAATGCAGACGAAATAAAATGACCTCTCAATGCCTTTTTTGTGTGTGTGTGGTGTGTGTGTGTGTGTGGTGTGTGTGTGTGTTTGGGATTAACTTTCTCATTCCGTTCCCCTTTTTGTTCACGCCCATAGACACTGATGGTCTGATCAGCCAGGCGCTGCTGGTGGGGAATTTCGAGGGTGCTGTGGAGCTGTGCCTGAGTGACGGCCGCTTTGCCGAGGCCATCCTCCTGGCCATCAGTGGGGGGGAGGAACTTCTGAAGAAGACCCAACAGAGATACCTGGACCGCCAGAAGAACAACGTGTCCATGGTGCGACCCATGACCGGCTTTAGCTGGTGTAATTTAGTGATGGGTTATTGCATTGCATTACATCACAAGGTTACATGTACTTGACTGTTTGGGTTTGTCTGATCTAATAATAATTTTTTTTTTTTTTTTTTTTCCTCCTAACCTGAAACAGTAAAGGGGGTTAAATTACCCAAATAGCCGTTACCCAAATACTAGTTGAGACCAAAAACATTTTTATGTGAAGTGTGTGTGTGTATGTGTGTGTTTGCTTGTTTGTGTAATTTTTTGCCTGTGAAAGCAGGCCATCAGTCAGTAAAGTACTTGAGCCTAAGCCCTGAACCCTTAAAAATTTAACTGTTATGAATCGACTTCATGACTGCCATATTTATGGCAGTTAAGTGTTTGAGGACTTAAACCATTCTGGTCAACGCTGACTCTATAGTTGATTTCAAAAAGAGCATAATTAATTTCACCATAGCTGAGGTCATTAATGTAACTGTCGTCTCCTCTCTAGCTGATCTCCTCGGTGGTGACACAGAACTGGCAGGACATCGTGCAGAGCTGTGAGCTGGATAACTGGAAGGAGGCCCTGGCAGCGCTGTTGACCTACGCCCACCCTGAGGAGTTCGCTCCACTCTGCGGTAAGATGTGATTGTCAGAGGTTTTGTCAGCTGGTTGACCTTTAAAAGCAACACAGATCAGTGTCTGTGTCCCATTCGGTTAGTGTTGGCTGCTGATTCGCTATGTGGTCTATGTTGTATTCAATTTTCTTGTTCACTGAGTGCTGTCGGTAGGAAAAATTACAACAGGACCATGGATTTATACAGACTTGATTTCTCCTTTAAAAAGGAGATGGCACACTGACTTCATATTCTGTTATGCTACACTAGAGACACAGAGTAGGAGACACATCACTTTAAAAGTCCTCCCATAGAAATGTATTGTGGCCATTCGTAAAGATGGCGAAGTTGAGAAACTGGAAGTCCTGCCCTGCAGTGAAAGTGACCAATCACATTGTTGGATGTAGTATGACTGAAGGTTAACCTTTGTTTACTATTTCCGTCACCATGGTGATAGCCATGCTGCGAATGTTTGCACGGGCATAGTGCGCAAATTGTAATTTTAAATAATGTCTTTTTGTATGCAATATTGAGCAGAGGTACTAGGAAGTGCTAGCCTAGCTAACCAGTGTGTGCCTGGAAAGCCTGTTTAGGCACTATGTACCATTGGTGATCAGAACCATGACTCTCTTAGTCAGTTTTTTACTAAACTAAGTGTGATGGGTTACTGTGGTGTTGAATTTTGAGTCTAAATGGCTCCATCGTCTTGCTTTAAAATCAATTCCTGATGCTGTTCATAGACGTTAACAAGCCATAGATGAAATGACCAAAGGGCAAACAGGCTAGATATTCCACAATAGTGATGTATAATATTTGAGTTTATATTCCACAATAGTGATGTATAATATTTGAGTTGATATTCCACAATAGTGATGTATAATATTCGAGTTGAAGCTCTTGACCTATTTCTGCACTCCTACTCATTTCACACAGACTGTGGAGTGTGGGTGGGTATTGTCCCAAGTCAACATGGCTGATTTAAGCACATGAACAGGTCTTGATGTACAGCTTTTCTTTGGCCTATTTTTGAACTTTGACATCAATTTGTGGACCTGTACAAATTGCGTAGGAAGTCAAGGTGTAGTTTAGTTGCTAACACACCTTCAGCCGACTAAAAAAACATAGACTTGTGGCTTTACTAAAGTCCCTCCAGAAGGCTCAGACTGAACAAAGCATTGACCTTTGGCACAAAACCATGATCAGGCATGCATGTATGTCTGAATTTCTGGTATTTACTGTGTTAAAACATGTTACTTGACTCAAACTTGTCTGGTAATATGTTGATATTGGGGAAACGGAACAAACTGGAAATTTAATTGAAAATAAATGCAAAAATGCTATGTATTATACAATAAAATTAAGTTGTGACAATGAAGAATATTTAGGCCTGAAAGTCTAGTGCACCTTCAAAGTAAGGCCTCCAGAGAGAATTTTCTATACATGAACTGTTAAAAAGCTGCTCCCAGACATATGGTGAAAAACGGATGTTTATTGTTTATCAGACGATGAGGGCTTTATATCTGAGCGAATAACTTGTTTTTTCTTCATACTTATGTAAGGGGAAATGGACGACAAGGTGACCAGTTCGATGGAAATAATGGCGAGGTAGAGGCAAAGGACTTGGAAGGCCTCCACGGAGTCATTATTCCCATCAAACTGGTCACCTCAAAGGCCATTATCCCACTTATCTCCCATTTGTATTTAGGATATAATTTTATCTATGACATTTTTTATATTTAGGGATCATGTGCATGAACTACAGTGAATAGCCTATCATAGCTACTGTTAAGAGGGAAAGTACGGCTTCACATACTTAACTGCGGATGTCATGGTTACCATTCATAAGCGCATTTGCGCAACGGTGATTACATTTTTGTCGGATCTACTTCAAAGGTAGCCACTTATACAGAGTAAATTCCCACCTCATCAGCCAATCAGAAAAGAGAATCCCATTGTTAAGGGAAATAAGGATTCTCAACACCATCGTTCAACCCCCTTTGCTAACTCTCTCTGTTGTGCGTTTCTCGCATCAGACACACTGGGCTCTCGTCTTGAGGCTGGTGCCACGGAGAAGAACCGGCTGCAGGCGTGCCTGTGCTACATCTGCTCAGGGAACATTGAGAAGCTGGTGGAGTGCTGGGCCCAACAGAGGGACTCATCCTCACCCATGGCTCTAGAGGTAGGAATTTGTAAAACGTGGCCGTGATTATTTTAGTCACCACTGACTAAATAATGAATATTGCTTAATTAACGCGATTACTCAAGGAGTCTTATCGTGTTTATTTTCTTGTCAGTTGTCATAACTCTTCGAAAATCATCTTTACTGGATCCTGTTCTTTGGTTTGCAAACAAATCCATATCCAATTTAGGATGTGGCGTAAGTTCCAAAAAACATTTGCCGACTGTAGGGGGAGCTCCATAGTTAAAAACTTGCCTAGTTTTCCTTTAATTGATGGTCTGGTCCACAGTGTTTTCAGTAATGACATTGTACAGCCAAGGTCAAGGTCGAGGTATCTTTATTATCGCCATGTGGCAGTTTGTTTTGCAGCCAGCAAACAAAGCTTGCTGGGAATAGACATAAATACAGCATAAAAGAAAGAAATTCTGCCATGACTGGTGATAAAAACAACATAAAACACCTTTAAATAGCATAAACGCTATAAGAGCATAACTAGTAACAGTTATATATAACTCATTCGAAGGCTCGTGACGGCAGGCAGAAATTAGTTCTTGTATCTGTTTGTTCTAAAAGTGCTAAAACAAATCTGTGTTCTGATGGTAGTAAAGTAGTGGTGAAGTCAAAAGAACCGGGTGACCAGGGTTAACCAAAATTGTTTGGATTTTTTTTGAGAGAGAGGGAGATCGGTTCCTGTGCAGAATGGGGAGGGAGGCAAGGGGAACACCTGCGATTGCGCTGTGGAGTAACAATAAGTTCTAAGCTGTTTTTATTTTTCTGTAGTCAGTAACCCATACCAATAAAAGAAAACGAAAGAAAAGAATCTATAAAACTGCAATAAAACATCTTGTAAGAGGGCTGTTCATAATAAATGTTTAAGTTTACTGTGGAGGCACCTACGTTTATAACCTTTCTCACACACAACTTGCTGATGCTCAAAGAAAAAATGTGTTGTGCATAATCATTCTCATTCACACTCAGTTCTCTACCTTTGCTCTAGTAGATGACATTGTCATCAGTTTCGCAGCTTAAGCTTGCGTCTGCCACTTGCCAAATGCTAAGAAAAAAATCAACAGTGGCAAATGGAAAATGAGGTCACTTGCCATTTGGTTAATGCCCGACATGGTTCTACTTCAGTGCCAACTGAGTACATGTCACAGAGTATATGTCACAGTGTTTTGAAGAACAAGCTGTTCTCTTACAGACACTTGCTGTCCAGTATAAACGTGGGATTTCACTGGGAATTGAGGGCGAAATGAGGTGCTGTGGCCTACGGACTTGCGACCAAACCCTAGCCAGTTTAGTCCCTGACAAGTAGGAAAAATGTGAGCAGGAAAAGTAAATGAACATCATTCTCCCATGCCCACATCCACGGCTGAGGTACCCTTTGGGCACCGTACCTAATCCGTCACTGCTCCCCAGGCGCCCCTTAGGCTGTCCACTTCTGCTGGTTAGTGTGTGCTTCACCTTACTGTGTGCTGTGTCTAGGGGTGGGCATTGTTAGGATTTTATCAGTATCAATGCCATTGTCGATTCTGCTTATCGGTCCAATTCTTTATCAATTCTTTTATCAATTCCTTACTGTTTAGAAGGTATTCTACACAAGTCTGCAGTATCAACACATAGGCCAATAATATAGCCTGTACCACTAAGGCGACAATAGCAGCTTATCAAATGAGGAAAACCATGTAGAGCTGTGTTATCCATTTCAATTCTGTATTTGAAAGACCCATTAGCAGTGGCCTGAAAAACACGCCAACAATAATAAGAGGAATTGCCAATGTCATAGGGATTTGATACCAGTTAATTGAAGAATTAGATTCTCGATTCTACTCAACTACCGGTTCTCGACTCCTACCCCTAGCTGTGTCTCACTAATTAATGGATGGGGTAAATATAGAGACTGAATTACAGGATCAAAAAAGTATATATACTCACTTACAGAAGCATGCTGTTAAGGCTGCACAGGAACACATCGTTTTAAGGGGATTTGTGTGCTACCGTGATCAGTCAGCTCTTTTGACAAGGATTAGGGATGTTATGTATAGCACCTTGGGCTTGCCTTTTCTTCAACATCAAAAGCAGAAGAACACAGGCCTCTATATTAGGAACGAGAGCGTAGTTGTTTGGATGGACGAGCTGATATTCATAAAGAACATTTTAACACAGTTTGCATGTCCTTGTGACGAATTACATTCCTACAAACACATAAGCAATGGTCCACTTGAGCACTTGAGCAATAGTCAGAAGGCACAGTAGGTGAGGACTTTGTCTTTGTAATATATCAGAGAAAAAAAGGCAAACTGAGTGCTTTACTTTTATACTAATAGTCACATGACTACATGTAAAGGTCAAAGGTCAAAGCTGTTGGGCATGTAGTTAGCAGTAGTTATTCTGTCACTGCGCCTTAGTCGTATGTCTGAAAGTTCTGACATAGTAACACATTGGTTTGTGTTTTTTGGTTCAAACAAATACATATCCAGTAACACATTTAGAATTGTCAATTGCTCTCTCATAAACCTTTAAAAAGCTTGCTAGCAGAAGATGGAACGTGACGAGTTCCTGCCATCAGATCCCTGTTCAAGGCTATGTCCTGCCATGGCCGGACACTGTCTCACATTGAAAACTATTTGCAAGTATGCAAAACATTGTCCGGCACGTGAGAGGTTTTTGCGAGCATGCAAAGCTTTGGAAACAGTTTAACTCCTTATCTGTCTGAATGCTGTTTTGGGGATTCAGGCACTCCATGTCCTTACTGACATATTCAATTTTCATTCCATCCTATCCAGCCTAGTATCGTCCATTTTTGTAATATTGGTTTGCATCTTTTATTGGTCACAAGACCTAAGGAAACTAACTTTTGACTGACAGATGTGGATTTGTATCAGTATGTGATCACTGAAAACATAATTTGTTTTGTTGGCATCCTGATGAGAAACTGCAGGGTTTGGTTTGGTTTCTTTGTTAATGCATTCTCTCTCTCTCTCAGGACCTGGTGGAGAAGGTGGTGATTTTGCGGAAGTCAATCGAGCGCTTGCGTAATGGGGAGGTGGCGGTGCAGAGCGCCGTTCTTGCCGAGAAGCTCACCCACTATGCCAGCCTGCTGGCCTCGCAGGGTAGCCTAGCCACAGCCATGAGCTACCTGCCCGAGCGCTCAGACCAGGTGAGCACCCATCAGACTCTTGGCCGCTGAGAACTGGGGTGCGTTTTCCAAAACTATATTTGCTAACCAGTCAGCAACTAGCAATTTCCCATTGCCAACCAACTAAGTTGCGAACTTAATTAGCAACTATGGTTTTAGGAAACACACCCCAGATTCATAGAATAGTTAACCAGAGAACGAGGTGACAACCACTGCATGGGAGGTTTTCTGAACTGAAATGAAGCTAAATCTTAGGCAGTGGCTAAATACCATTGTGCCCACTAAGCCCTAAGCCCTAAACCCTGAACTCCCAAACTGACTTTGTGATTTGGCTGACTTCATGCCAGTATCATGACTGGACTTTGTAATTGGCTAATTTGTTGCCAGCAAAATCTTGTCTGAGGGTTCAGGGATGAGGGTAGGGAGGACTTTGAAATATCTCCAGCACGTTCATGCCTGTAATTCTTTTGCGTTGTTGTGGAACAAAATTATTTCATTTGTTTTTCGTTTTGGATTGTTGTCCCTTTTCTTGTTAAACAAACTGACCTCCCTCATCTGGTTTTTAAGGCTGTCATCCAGATGCTTCGTGACAGGCTGTTCCATGCCCAAGGGATGGGGGCACCAAGTCACACTCAGCCAGCCCCCTCCTCTTACCCCAAACCCTCAGCAGGGGGCGCCCGACAGGGCTCTCCTGCAGCTGCTCCTGCACCAGCCCAGATGCCACCCCAGAACGCACTCAAACAGGTAACAACGCAGCCACAGATTGCCACAGCAAGACCCACATGCTCGCCATGGATGTATATGTAGTTTCTCTGTGTTGCAGGCCTTTATGGCCAAGACCGGTTTAGCAAGCCACTTGAATTAAGCTTGAATCTTGAAGTGACTGACTTAGTCTCCAGTAGTATCAGTATCAACTGAACAGTGAGTCTTTCATGAGGTTCTGTGTGGGTTTTTCTCTCACAGCAGGTACCATTCCAGCCTTCCATGCCCTCCCGGGTGCCAGACCCTGGGCTACCCCCGATGCCTCACACTTTGACCCCCCAGGCTCCCGACGCCATGGCCCTGCCACCCACCTCCCATGTGGCACCCTCGGGCATATCACGGCCCGGCCCCAGGCCCATGTACCCTCAGCAAGTTAACCCGGCGGCAGGTACACATTGGATACCCACCTGAAACAGCATAACTCGTAATCAGATTTACTAGCCAAAACTCAGATCTTGGAAACTCGGATCTTGATTGGCTCCCCGTTGTATTTTTTTTTCTTTCTTTCTGTTCATGTCCTTTTCTCTTTTACTCTCTCTCATTCTCTCTCTCTCGCAGGATTCCCTCCCTCTCAGCCATTCCATCCTCAGAACGTGCCCATAAGTGCACCCCCACCCTTCATGCCAGGCCCTCCGATGCCACCCTCCACATCTGCAGGCAGTGTGCCCATGATGCCCAATCCCATGGGGCCGCCTCCGCCGGCCGGCTTCCTCCCCCCCTCGTCGTCAGTCCCCTCGACGCCCCCCACTTTGCCACCCAACGTCCTGCCAGGGGCACCCATGCCCATGTTCCCAGGAGTGCCACATAGCCAAGCAGGCGCGCCTCCCCCGATGCCCGGTGGACCCTACCCTCCAGTGGGGTCGGGCTACCCTCAGGGAGGACCCGGGGCACCAGCGTCCAGGCCGGTTAGTGCCCCAATGGTTGCCCCTCCTCCAACAGGTAAAGCCCAAACAGGGCCTTGGCAGAATTCCAATATTTATTTATATATACTTCTAGTTAAGATTTTATATTTGTAGATGTCCGTGTTCAAGTGTTAGAATCCAAGTAGCAGTGAAGGAGTGTAATGTTAAGGTTGTTTATAGATGTCATATATGTTGATATATGACATCACTATCATATATGATTTATATCTTATATGATAACTTATAGCATGAAATTGTGGCGTCGTAAAAATGTATCAAACTAGAAGTATATAACTAAGAACTTGTAAATATATTTTTGGGAAGAGAGAATAAGGCAGAAGTCTTGCCAAATGTTTACAGATCAGCATTTGTTGGTTTGTCGCAAGACACTTGTTGCACAGGCTACCTTTAAACGTTACTGTGATGTCATCTGTTGGTGCTGGTTGGTCTGTTGTCCATGAAAGTGCTGACGGCAGGAGTTTTGAAGCTGTTGCCCGCTCTCTTGACTTTCAGGTTATTTTCCGTGGCTGAGTCCCCATTGTGACGATGAAGGTGACAGACAGACAGAACAGACAGGCAGACAGGCAGGAAGCAGTGTGCCCAGCTTTAGGGTGTATTGCAGTGTGTCTGTGTGTGTGTGATTCATCACCCACAAATAAACTGAGCACAACAAAAAACAAAACAAACAAATGAATAAGTAAATAAACAAATAAACAGGAGCTTGAGGCTAATCCCCACAGCATTGCTTGGCCACTGAGTGAGTGTGAGTGATATGAAAGTGCTTGTGGAGCATGTAGTCATGCCTGGCATTTCGTTTGTTTTTGTTTATTTGTTTGCTTTTAATTTTGTTTGTTTTTTATTTGCCTCTGCCTCGACATGGCACCACCACCTCACAATAGCCTTGAGTTCTCTGTGTTGGTTTGCTGCATTACTAGAAAGCCAAACACAAAGTGTGCATACTGTGCGCACAAAGTGTGCATACTCTATGTGCCAGTGAGAAGAGGCTTAAATGAGGGATTCAGATAGCTTTGATTTGTTTAAAGAATAAAAAAAAAAAAACAATAAAAATAAAAGAACCTTCTACCATGAGTGAAATACTAAACTGCACCAGATTGTCAAGCCTCATCTAAGTCCGATGACGCAGTGTTGTGTCTGCATTACCACAGTTTGTCTCTGCATTGTGTTGGTATTGTGTTGTGCGTTTGTTCAGTGCTGCAAGATGGTGTCTAATAATTGTTTTCTCTGCTTTTTTTTTTTGCTTTTTTTTTTTTGATGTTGTCCAGCACAAGAGGGCTGGAACGACCCTCCAGCCGTGAGGGGTGGTCCCAGGAAGAAGAAGGTACCGGAAAAGTTGCATTCTGTCATTTAGTAGACTTCTGTCTTAAAGGAGAAATCCAGTGTGAATAAACCGATAGCCCTGTTGTTCGATGTCATGCTGTCAGTAGGAAAAAGAATGAGAAAATTGTATATAACTATATGTAACCAAATATGGAGCTGGCAGCTAACACTAACTGTAAAATCGAATTTTCTCGTTCTTTTTCCTGCTAACAGCACTCAGTGGCTTCACACAACACGTCCCACGTCCCATCAACGACAGGACTATGAATTGAATCAGATTGAAATGCATCTGTCTTTTTATGTCTATTGATTGCATCACTTCACTACAGTGTTGTTTTAGTGCAAAACGCTGTATCTTGTTTACGGTACTTGACATGGCTGTGTTTCTGTTAGGTAGTGATTGTTTACATACATTGACATTACAGTTCACATAAGAGTCAGTCTGAAGCAAAATCCATTAAAGGCCCATGACTATTCTTTTGCAGGTTCCTGATAACTACACTCCCCCAGCTCCCATCACAGCTCCTGTCATGGGCTACCCCGTAGAGGCTCCTCTGCCTCAGGACCACATGCATGTCCCTCCCGGGGCCCCCCAAGAACCCACCGTACAGGTGAAGTGTGGGGACCTCTCCCGGTCTTGCGGCCTTCTTTTCTCTTGCCCTAGGGCTGCACGTTATGAATGTCAATTAAGTCAAGGGACGTCCCATCAAGTCAAAATATCAAAGTCCATAGGTGTCCTTGTGCACAAGCCTTTAGTGGTACAGGTGCAGGTGTCCATAGGTGTCCCTGTGTGCAAGCGGTGATGTGGTGCAGGTGAGGCAGGTAAGTGTATTCCGTAAGTGAGAGATCAAAATCACAGAGCGAACGACACTTTTCACTGAACGCTTCATGGTCTGCTCTGCACAATCCCCCATTCCCACAGGTGAATAAATCAGGTTGTCAGGGTGTGACATGGTTAAGGTCATGTCACATGGAACACATGGAAGGGTGTGACATGGTTGAGGTCATGTCACATGGAACACATGGAAGGGTGTGACATGGTTGAGGTCATGTCACATGGAACACATGGAAGGTTGTGACATGGTTGAGGTCATGTCACATTGAACACATGGAAGGTTGTGACATGGTTGAGGTCATGTCACATTGAACACATGGAAGGGTGTGACATGGTTGAGGTCATGTCACATTGAACCTGATCTATTTACCTGTGAGAATGGAGGATTGTGCAGAGCAAACCTGATGAAGCACTTAATGAAACGCGTTGTTCACTCCAAATAAATTTTACAAAATTATAATTTAATAGTGATCAGTGTAGGGTGATTTTGATCTTCTACATCAAAATATATTCAGTAGATGTAACGTATCTGTAACGTATCTGGTGACCTTCATATGGCATTGCATTGACGGGTAACTATTGCATTTTTTTTTAGTTAAATATTAACCCTTTGTGTCCATTTAGGGATTTGCCAGACTTTGATACAGTGCAGGGAGAATATACCGCCAGGCATAATTGAAATTCTCAGTTAGTTTTATTAGGTGAATTTCGGTTCACATGTAACCTGAGTAAGCCTGTATGCACCACTAGCAAATTCAAAATCTACAAGTCCATCCGGAGACTTGATTCACACCCAATGAAAGCATCCGGGTTACAATCTGTGGTTAAGCTATAACAACTGCTATTAAAACATGAATGATCTGTTCACTGCACCTCTGATAAGATTTGATAAGAGTTTTAGCCCTTCAGTTTAATATTGAATTTGATGTTGATCACATCTCTAGAAATGGGAATTCGGTGTCTTAAGTCCAGATCCATTTTAAATCTCAACTAATGTCCAGTCTGGTTTTACCCCAGACTTGCTCACATGAGCATTTACCTGTCATTAGATGGCTGGGGCTCTGTCACAAGAGCTTTGCATTGTGTGCACATGTGTAAGCTGAAGGGTCAGAGGTGCCTGTTCTGTTGAGCCACCCACGAAAAATTTCCACATGGCAATTAAGTGACGCATGACTGTGTCAGCATCTCACAGCTTTGCCAAACCTGTTAAGTTAGTTTCCACAAGGGCAAAATGAGGTGCCTGCTCACTGGGGAGCTGATCAGATGTGTGAGGATGGAGGCAAGATGGTGAAGTGATAATTATGTGCCTCTCTCTCTCTCTCTCTCTCTCTCTCTCTCTCTCTCTCTCTCTCTCTCTCTCTCTCTCTTTGTGTGTGGGTGCTTATGTGTTATCTGTGTTTGTGCACTGCATGGTGTGTGTGTGTGTGTGTGTGTGTGTGTGTGTGTGTGTGTGTGTGTGTGTGTGTGTGTGTGTGTGTGTGTGTGTGTGTGTGTGTGTGTGTCCGTGTCCCCTCAGCTCTTGCAGCAGCTCCCTGCTGAGCGTGTGGAGTTGAAAGAGATCCCTGCTGAGCACATAGTCCTTAAGAACACCTTCGACAGCCTGGTACAGAGATGCCAGCTGGCTGCTGGAGACCCGGTAATGATGCCCTCTGCGCAGACACACACTTTCACATACATTGTTACAAGATTTGACAAACTTTGTACACACACACACACACGCTCTGACACTTTTACATAAACTCTACTGCACACGCGCACACACACTTTCACATACATTGTTATAAGATTTGACAAACTCTGTACACAAACTTTGTACACACACACACACACTTACACACACTCTCACGCGTTCACATACACTCTTACAAGCTTACAAACTCTTGCGCATATACATGCATGTATTCTTAAGCATTCACTCTCACTGACTTACACGTACACACACACACACACAAGCTCTCACGCTTTGAAATAAACTCTTGTTTATTACACATCACATATGTTTTCACACTGGTACACGCTGTTATTCACACTGCATAGAAATGTGTGAAAACACACACACACACACACACACACGGACCTTCACATACACAGATGTACTTGCAAATGATCAGTGTCTCTAAAAGAAACCTGTTCACGTGTTCATACTGTACTGTCATGACACACACACACACGCACACACATAAGCATGCACCCTCATAAATACAGTCTCCTGCACACAAACACGCACAGATGCACACACCTCTGCCTCGCTGCATATGGGTGTACTTACACGTGATCAATGTCTCTCATGCAAACTTCAATGACAATTTTACATGTACACACTTTACTGCACCCCTATGACACACACACACACACACACACACACACAGGCACACACACACATACATTCACACACAGATCATGCCAGTCTGTGTAAAGTTTATGGGTTTCCTAAAATCGCAACTTTTCGTTTCCCTCAAGCAAACGAAAAGAAAGCTTGATGATGCAGCAAAGAGGCTGGGCCACCTCTACGACAAGCTAAGGGACCAGACTGTAAGTCGCTCTGCTGTACAATAACAACTCACCTTCTAACGATTAAACATACATCAATGCAATAGCAGTTGTAGTAGCACCAGCACTGATTTGGTACAGAGCAACTAACTGATTAGTCTATTCAATTCAAGTCAAGTCAATTACTATTATGAAAACTTGTAAAAATCAGTAGCCATCATGAAACTCCTAATTAATACTTTTCATATAAGCATGGTCTGGTAGCTGCACCTAACAGTGAAGTAGTCAACATTATAAATACCTTCCATCTCCTCCTCTTCCTCCTCCTCAGCTGTCTCCTAGCATCCTCGGCGGCCTGCACGAGATCAGCCGCTGTGTGGCGGCGCATAACTACCAACACGGCCTCGAGGTGCACACACAGATCGTCAGCAGCAGCAACTTCAGCGAGATATCCGCTTTCATGCCCATCCTCAAAGTGGTAATGACCATCGCCAACAAGCTGGGCGTCTGAACACTCCCCCGACGCCACACCAAGGCCTACCCACAATCCCTCGCTCCTCCGTGTAGTAGTGGGAAGTAGGGGGACGTCAATGTTCTATCGCCTCCAGTGACTCCAGTGTTAAAACTCCTAAGAATATGATATTTATTTCTTATCGATTTGTCTCACAACGAGAGAGAAAGAAAGGAAAAAAAGAAAAAGAACATCGCTGCAGATTTTTTTCCCCCTGTTGTGCATCAGTGAGTCTTTGTGTCTGTTTTCACTTTATTTTGAATGCTTTTTTGTTTTTTTAACTCCAGTGCTGTGGGCCTGTGGTTGCAATACTGCTGTGGCCATCCTGATCATTAGTTAGCAGGGATTTCTGGATAGCTAGGTGTTGTTATGGTTGCTTTTAACATGACAGTTTTTCCAAAGGGTATTGGTCATGCTCCTCAGCATGACACAAGGACGATTCTGCTGATGGGTCTAAAGTAGTCAGAGGCAAAAAAAAATGGACTTTTGTGAGCGTATAATATCTGAAGCATTTTGACTGAGACAAATGACTGAGATTTATTAGCATAACTTAAGCATATTGCAACACCAACGAGGAATGTTCTTTTTTTATTTTTGTTTCTTTCCATGCTGATCTGCTTCAGCTTCTTAAACAGTTTACAGTCAACCACTTTAAAAAAAAGCATTGCACCATCATCTACTAATGCTGTCACACGGTTATTTCTGATTATAATAGCACTTCACTGTCCAGAGAATGTAGTTAGGAGTCAGTCTGTTTTCCTCCAATGGTGGGCCTAGCCAGCTGAGTAAGAACTACTGTGTGTTTTGTTTGCCTGAATGAATTGGTCTTAAGGCATCACATGAAATGGCAAGGCCCATGTCTATTTCTGCCTTACAGACATCTGTTTTTTTTTTTTTGTTTTGTTTTTTAGCACTCCTATAAACAGTCCAGCCTCTGTCTTTGAGCAGCTTTACTTGCTCAGATGTATCTGCTGCGTTTGTGTGTGCTTGATTGTTGGAGTGTATAAGAGTGCCTGTGTGTGTGTGTGTGTGTGTGTGTGTTCTGTGCAGCTTGGAGTTTGTCATTTGGTCTGTGGGCTCTCCTACCCCAACCATACCACATGACAAGTTATGATCGTGTCTGCTGCACTGCATTTTTTGTGCATTTTTTGTGATTTCTTGCATCCCAGACTGTGCCACTTCTGGGTCGGATGTGGAACTTTCTGGATCCTTGGCATCTCTGTGTCAAATATGACACAAGGTCAATGATTGAATAGTACCCCCTACATGCTGAGAGGGTGGTGTCCCCTTCTTTCTCTGACAACATAAACATGGATGTAAATGAATTGTGTCATTGTGACGTTTCTTTTTCCTCTCTCTACGTGTTTTGCCGTGTGTGAGTCCTTTGGGGTTTTAGGTTATTATTTCCCTAAACTTAAGAAGAGTCCCCTATGTGCTCTTGCGTTGACAAAAAAATGATGGGTGGTGAGAGGAATTGAACAATTGGAAATTCAGACCACATTTTCAAAATGTATTATCTCCTTTAGTTGTGACCCTGAATTGGAATATACATGCCACTAATGTTGTTGAATTATTTAGTCAAAAATCTAAAAGTTGTGGGGTGAAAACATTTAGGGGAAAAATAACTCCCTTTATGAAGATGTCTTGCTGGATATGCAATGTATACGAATTTTGTAAGGATGGAAAGAGGTCTCCTTGTGAGGGGGCATAAATCCGAACAGGCTGATCAATGTACTTTTTTCTCTGTCAATGTGCGGTGTCAAAAAAAGTGAGATGAACACAAATTCCTCAAAGCTGTGACAGAGGAAGGCTTACAAGTGCCTCTGTGCTTCGTTCACTTTTCTTCCACACATTTAACCTGTGTATTTATACAGTCATGTACTGCAAATGTGGTTATCCATTGCTGTATTTTGCTTTTCTTATAAAACATGGTAATTGGATATCGTGTTTGCGTGTCTGTGAGATTTTGTGGCTTGTTTTGGGTGTGCGCGCAAAATTGCTGAAGAGATTTTACCTGTGTGGACTTGGGTGAAGGGGAAAAACTTCCCCCGAGCACATTCAGCGAGCTACATGTAGGCGCTCTGACGGCGAATAATATATCTTCTTGCAACAGTTCAGATTTTTCGGTTTATGCCTGACATGAATATTCCCAATAAAGTATTTACACGTAAAGACAATATGTTATAGGCTTATGCAACACAGGAAACGGAGACAGGATACGTGGTGTGATTGTGTTTCCTAATGATTGTATTTTGCTAGCGTAGCATATCCTGAACACGTATAACATATTTGCCACACCGGACCATGGGGCGATGTGAATCGACAGTTTAGGTAGTCACAGTCACGCCTTCACATTGAGAAGATTGACCGCGAAAAATTCATGTCTAAATTTAAGGTCTACTCAGGATTGGTCTGCTAGAGTCAGACAAGTTACCCAAGGAGTTTGATTGGTTAAAAGTGATCAGACGGTGTATCCAGAGGAACTGGCGGTGAGTAAGTGCTGGTAATTATGACCTTGAATAACCTTTTGACACTGACGTAATTCTTTCTGTTTAGAGATGCTGAAATTTTGGATGAACGTGCACGTATCCCATGCCACTCTCAGTCAATGACCGACAGTAACCGGAATCCCAAAATCGCAGCCAAACTGACTACGCGGGGAAGACTGCGAGGCTTTAGCTCTGTGATAGCCGTCTGAATACAACCCACTCGAGTCTTGTCACCTCAATCCACTGACATATATTATGGGCTAAAGCAGTACAGGCTTGGTTATTATATTTATAATATAATATATTATATTATATTTTACGTAACAAGTTTGGTTTAGCTTGATCCAGAAGGTTGCAGATTCACAACATCAGTAGGATTAATTCGAACTTTTTCAGGGTCCTTAAAATCATTTGCGTTGCAAATATTCGTCTGTTTCGACTGTTACCAGGATCATCTCGTGAAGGCTCGATATGATGCCAACAATGAAAATGCTGACTCGGTAGCCATCCCACTGTTGGTTTCGCCTTTTGTGGCGGGTGAGATCCCTGCTGGAAAAAAAACAGCCTGGCCAGCTTATGATGGTTTGCATGTTTAAACTATGTTTTCGCTTATTCGGTTGACCATCTCTTGATGGTTGACTAGCTGAAGTTTTCACAAGTTTTGCTGGTTTAGTTGGTTGACCCAGCTTATGATGGTAGAATTATGATGGTTTTGTTGGTCAAACCAGTTTAGGCTGGTCCTTTTACCTGGAGATTGACTTGTCTTTCCAGCAATGACCAGCTTTATGGCTGGTCAAACCTGCATGACCATCTCAAACCATCTAAGTTTGATAGTGAACATAAACCAGCGTGTTCATATAGACTAGACAAGCGAGGAGCTGGTAAAAAAAAACAAAAAAACGCTAAAGACCAGCCACCGGCCTGTTTTCGAGATAGCCCTCCCGGAGCCGGAGGTAGAATTAAACCCAACCATGTTTTTCCTCATTTTCCTCATCCTCATTTCCTAAGCTCTAAGGTATGAAATGGATTCTTGGGTGAAAATATTTTGCTGCAAAGATTGATGGGTATTGTTATCCACCCCATAACTAAAAAAAGAACAAAAATACAGCCTGGCCGTGTGGGACTAAATCAAAACTCATGGGGCATCTGAGAACAATGAATTGGTGTCACAGACAGCTGAATTGAAAAATCCACTCACTGGCTCATCCTGACTCCAGGTCAGTCAGCCTTTACCAAGTAAACCCCTTTCATGCAGCAACCAGACTCTAGTGAAGGCTCCAGAGCACTACACAGGTGGTAAAGGGGGGCAATCCTCTGCCTGCAACTACCTTCAGAGTGTTTAAAGCCCAAGTCCCCTTGGTGCTGGTCAGTGACTCAGATTGTTGATTACCAGCCAGACCTCCGCGAACCTTGATCAGCCTGCACAATCTAGGTTATTAACCATAGAGCAAGCCTGTATTCTGCAAGATCAAGTCTTCCTGTCTCACCAGGGGATCACCATTCTGGGCAACGCAGTTGTCAGTCAAACCATATTCCTGACAGGGATATGACTCCTCATGTTCACCAGAATCCCAGACCATCAGCTAGCTTGCACTAGGGTGTCCACTACCTAAAGCCCAAGTCAGAGTCTCATCTACTCTGGAGATCAGTGGTGAGTTCTCAACAGAGGATGAGTGCCTGTCTGAAGATGACTGTGTGGTTGTCAGAAAGAGTTTCTGTGACATCCAGTTGGCCCAGTCTGACAGTCTTCTGTGGATGCCCAGTCTGCAGCCCAGTTCCTTGTAAACAAGTCAGTCCCAGTGGCTACCCAGTCTGCCGCTTACGAAGGAAGTTTCAGAGCCTCTACCTGACCTGATTTGGTTCTTGACTACCTTCCTCAATGTAAGATGTTCAGCTGAATGTTTATGATTGTTTGTCTGAGGAATTAACTATGCCGATATCTGTCTCATGGTGCGATTGTGCCTGTTCCTGACTGTCTGAGTGACAATGTGGATGCATCTGCATGTGCCCCTCAAAGTGTCTTGCATCTGTAGATGTGTGTGGTCTTCTGATTATGGTTCTGAGCAATAGTAACTCCTGTCCCAAAACCCCAAACCCCATTTTTAGTCCCAGCCCAAAACATCTAAGCGCCTGTCCATCTGCCAGCCAGGTAGCGCTCCAAAGTCTGGGCCAGCCTCTGTCCCTGTCAGCATTCCAGTGTTTTATTTGTAATTACCTGTGCTAGAACTCTTCCACTTTCTGCCTGTCCCTGTCACAGTGCCAACCTCTTTCCATGTTACATTGCCTGTCACTAGTAGCTGTGGCCTACTGGTTATGCCTTCAGGCTTGAAACTGAAGGGATGCTGTTTCGATCCTCGACCAGTAGGAAAAATGTGGGCGTGGGAAGTGGTTGAGTACTGCACTCCCATGCCCACACCCACGACTGAAGTGCCCTTCAGCAAAGTACCTAACCCCTTACTGCTCTCCTAGCATCGCTGTAGTGGTTAGTGTGTACTTCAGCTTACTGTGTGTTCACTGTGTGCTGTCTCATTAATTCACAATATGCATGCAGAGACTGACTTAGATAAAAATAAAACAAAGTGTTCACTGAAAAAAGAGAAATACTGGATGGGAAGCTTTGAGAAGAGTCATGGTATGCTCAGCTAATTTTTAAAAAGCTTTGTGTGTGTGCGCACATAGGGGAGGGCTGCTTGTTTCCTAGTAGGTGGGTAAGTGATAAACCTGGGTAAGTTGAGCTGGAGGAAGTGGTAAATCTCTTAATAGAGTAGCCTGCTGACTTTGTTTAGTTAAGAGAATGAGGGCTCCAGGCTCTTTTGTTATCAGCTTTACCACTACCTCCACTTTAATTTACCCAGCTTTGCCACTTCACCACCCACTTGGAATACCCCTTAGATTTATCACTGTCTCCGACTTATCTTACCCAGGTTCGTCACTTAACCACATACTTAGAATATCCCTCAGATTTATCACTCAGATTTATCACTAGTTTGTCTTACCCAGGTTCACCATCTCACCACTTGCTTGAAATTCCGGATTTGCAAATCACATGTTTTGCTGTCTGTGATCAGGGTCCAGTTGTTCAAAAGTGATCTTGGATTACACATAGCAAACCACTGGATTTCCAAATCTGGATCACTCAGATCTGGATTAAACTGTTTTGTGGGCCCAGGATACTAACTTTGTGCACAGGGTCAATACCCCCCCCCCACCCCCCATTGTACCATATCATGACTCTGACCCCTGCGACTGCTGATGACTTCAGCAGTCTATAAAGAACTTTTTGTAAACTTAAATTTACATTTAGCAGTTACTGTCCTGATTCCTCAGGTGGAATCAACAAATGTAGATCAAAATGCCTCTGCCAGCATTGGCCAGACCTACCATCAGTCAGACCAACGATTGTAGAGGTGAGTAGGGGGGTCAGTATCATAATTGGAAACAAAATGTGTTAGCCTCGCCTCCATTCAGTTGGGGTAAAAGCCAGTGTTTGATTGGTTCTCTATCCCAGGTCAAACAGAAGTGGCCACATTGGGTTACATAGCAGATCAGTTGTGAGAAGAACCAGATCTACAAAGGTAGATGTATGCAACCAGTATTGTGTTGTGTTGGCATGGGCATGCATGTAATGTAAGCCCACACTGCCAGCAGTAGAGCTACACATAATGGAGTCTGTTCTTGTTAGAAGTGCTGTAAACCTACTCTTCGATGAGGTAGGACATGCCAGTGGTCTACTGATAACACACCTTTTAGAAATCGATATTACCCCCATGTTTTGACGGCACTTGGATGTGGCAATCCGATTTCACAATCTCTTCACATTCACCCTCAAGATCAAATGATCCATTGTGAAGAACAGTCTTTCCTCCAATGCTCCTTAATTTCATCAGCTCTCAGAGGGGGCACTTGTTCTCTTGCAATCTGCCTCTGGGCACACTTTGGCCAACACAGATGTGCTAATGAATTGCATGCATTGCGCTTGCAAGTGGAGCTGATTATGGCCTAAAAAAGTCCATTGTAATCCCTTAGGAGTTCCCGTAAGATAGAGTTAGCCTTTTGCCTGAACTCAGTTTCAGCTGACCAACCCAGAATAGCATCCTGACCGATATGAATACATCATTGTAAAACAACAGCAACAAAAAAGACCAAGAAAAACTAAAGACATGTGCTTCTCCTTTCCATGGCATATGCATTGCTGAGATGTGCTCTGTGGGAATTAATCAACTATGCATGGGCACTGATGGAGGACGCAGGCAAACATAGCCTAGCCATGTGACTACTGTCCGGGAAAATAGGTCAGGCTTTGATTTGATCCATTCTTGCTCAATTGAGAGCAAAAGCTTAATCACTACCTGGAAAGAGGGTGATGAGGTTAGAACTACAGGGGCCTGTGTACTTGCAGAGAGAGAGAGAGAGAGAGAGAGAGAGAGAGAGAGAGTGTAAAAGCAAGAGAGGGCTAGCACACATGCTGCCACACTAATGAAAATGCTGGAGCTGAAACTGAGCCTTAACATCCTGAAACTACGCTAAGCTTAAAGGCATGGAAATAAAGCATTTTAAAAGAAAAAAAAAAAACAGATATGATCTATGGTCTTCGTCATCCCCTCCTGTTTGATAAAAAAAAAGGCAGTCCTGGGTTTTGAAGTGTTATCATGTCTGCCATTTATGTTTTCACTTGAAAGGATTACACAGGTAGTACAATTGCCTTTTTTATTTGATTTAGAGAGAAATATTACTGTGGCATTACACAGGAACAAAACAGTTATCTTTCCCACCTTGTAGAAAATCTCTCTAAATGCTCTATTTACAATTACATACAACATTCCTTGCAAAATGTGCCAGATGATTTTAAGGCATTTAGAATTCAAGAACACTGGACAATAATTGCACTGCAAAAAGTTAGAGAAACAGTAATCAATTTAATAACACATTTGAATTTAAACTTTTTCGTACGTTTTGATTTTGATTTTTTTTTTTTATCAGTACACACGCACTGAGAGAGAAAATTCTAGCCTTGTATTCTCCAATCTCCCGATGCATGGCTAAAGTGAACTTAATTAAGGGAACCTCGAAATGGACACGCTAGAGTTGGGGGGGAGGGGGGGGGCTTGCGTTTGATCTCTCTGCGAAAACCCATCACTTTTAAAATAATGGAATACTAGAAGTGACCCCCCTCCCCCTAAACACCTCTAGCACAGAGACCTGTGCTGAAGGGGAGGCTGTTCTAACAGGGCAAACGCATTTACATGTGCCAATAGTAACCAATGCAATAAATCACCAGGGTCGCAGGCTCATACCATGTGGCTTTTTGCCCCCGCTTCCCCTCGACTTAGATCCATCGCTTCCCCTCGATGGATTTAGAGGTGATCAGGGAATGGATACTGATTATAAGGCAATGGGCAGATTCCTGACTCAGTTACTTCATATAGAACATCTAGAAACAGCACAAAGGTTCATCCACACCAGCGTCTCATTTACTAATTAATTCCCTCTTTTGTCTTAACCATAGGTACGAGAAACAACAATTGCAAATACAGGAGAAAAAAAAGAAAATTTTTGGAAAGGTAAACAAGAGAAAAACCAAACAAAATATATTTTGGGACATTTCAGTCACTTTGGCCATGTAGAAAAAAAAAAATATCAATTTGGGCGGGGGGGGGGGGGCAACATACTGTTGTAAGAAAATTATTACATATAGTTTTTCTTCAAGCTTCCTGTAGTTTGTCGCATGCAGTACAAATGGTCTTAGGTAACTATATTACACAGAATTTGTGAGGCCAACACCAAGATACCTCTGAAAACTAAGGATAAATTAATAACTGAGACCACATCTAAAATTTAAAAAAAAAATCTGTACAATCCAAAGCATTGCTAACTAATCTGGCGTTGAGAGAACCAAGTCATTCTGTAACCACAATAGGATGCCTGGACTTACACAGAGGACAGCATTAGCAAAGCATACTCACGAAAGATGGAAATGATCTTGGCAACGTATTTCCATGCTTTGATCAAATTTGATGCACAATAAGCCATACTGCAAAAAAGCTGAACTATTTATAACTCAAAAGGTGTGTGGGTGTGTGTGTGTGTGGGGGGGGGGTTCTTGCTGTTGCGTCTTAAAACAGAGGAGTTGAAAAGATCATCTGTTCTAACCAAATCGCATCTATAGCCAAATAACGCAATTCTACTTTTGGCCTGAAATAGAAAACGGAACAGTGGTGTTTGACAGGAACTGTCACGAGCACCTTGAATGTTTTCAACTAGGTCGTCAACTAACAGTGGCAAATGACACATTATAGCCATTATAGCTACTCCATGGCAGTGTTTGAATCTCAACAGCTATACTTTCTAAATGCCTAACGTTTAGTAAAACCCATGTTGAGCGGTAAGCTGTGTGAAAGGGCTTCTTATTGTCCTCTTCCAATTACACCATTCATAGCAACAGGCTTACACCACATTCTTATATTCTAAATGTGTTTCTGCAAATGGCAAACACACCGTGTCTTTACAGGAATGTTGAACATAGTAATAAACAGATAAATTATAGTTTTATGGAGTGTGACATTACCTGAATCTGACCGGCATGTCCTTGGAATCATTTAGCTATGTATTTTATGACTGACGTCAAACCATTTATTGTTAAGAATTTAGCCAGATCCCTTTTGTTTTTAAGAAGTCACAATCAAAATGATCTTGTATCAGTAACTGTAAACTGACGTTTACTGTAAACCTTCGCAAGACAAAACGTTACATGGTGAACTGTATACTTTGTGTGATACAGCGCACAAATGTGACAATTAATTTTCCTCCAGATTTCGGCAGATAAGGATCGGTTTTGTCGTGATCCGTCCTGGCACAGCACAAAATATTACAGAGTTCCTTATCAGGTTTTCCAGCCTATAAGTGCACTGTTCCACCCCTACTGTAAACACTATGAAATGCAGCAGTGAAGTGACCCAAGGCAGTGTGTCCATGCACAAACAAAAACAAACCAAAAAAAAAAAAAAACCTCCTGTATGATTCTAATTAGTATAGTTTCCAAATGTGAAAATGAATGCCCCCCCCCCCCCCCCCCAAAAAAAAATACAAAACAAACATTTGGCTACATTTCATAATTCCAATGGGACAAAAATAAAGCTATGGGCACAACTGACTTCACTTCAGTTTCACAGGTTTTTGAGGTGCAACTACAACGTAAAAAGATATACACCTCCTACTCTGGTGGCCTTTCTCTGTAGATGTATCTGAAGTGTGAGAAACCTGGCCTTTGTTAACCAAGTCCTGGTGGTAGGCCCTGGACTGGATGCATCTAGCCTGAGAAGGAAACAAAAGTGGGGAGGGGGAGAATGAAAGTAAAAATACAGACATAAACACCCATGTCTTGGTACAGTCTTCCTCCTCAGTAAGAGGGTTCCTCCCCCAAGGCAGCCAGAGGCTTTAGATAATGATGACTCATACATAGCCTGACCATTTCTATTGTAGCAGTTAAAGTTATCAGAACATTCCTGAACAACACTGGTCTTACCTGAAGCGAAGATGACAAAATGTGACATTAATCTTCTATTAAACACTTTTTGGTTTTAAACAAATTTTGGTTTGGAGTTGCGAGCCTGTTTTTTTTTCTTACAGGGGGAAAAAAAGAGGTGACAGAAAAAATACAAAGAAAGAAAACCTTTCAGCCACTGCGGACGCTTCCATCACCGGTACGTTTGGCACGTGCTTCAATCGTCTCACGGGCAACTCGCTTGCAGTCTCTTGCCAGGCCCAGGAAACACATCAAGTCAATGAAACAGGTAGTGACGTTTAACTTGCAGCCAAACTCGCTTGTTGCATAGTCATAGGGAAACGTGTGATGATAGTTGTGGAAGCCTTCACCTAAAAATCCAAAATAATCAGCAATCAATACAGTGAAAATCTTCATGAGATTTTTAGTCTATAAATAAAATATTTCTCTTTATTAGTCAGATGGTTTGTGACAGGACAATATTTTATTATCCGAGGACAAGATAAAAATCATCTTTGCAAAGATCACTACTTCAGATTCTGTATCAAAAATAGAACCCTATTACCTAATGATTAATAATGACCATTTCCTCTGAGAACATTACCAATTCACTAAAGACCCAGGAACCAATCACAATCATTTATCCAGCATGGAGCAGACTTGATACAATTCATGACCAATAATGGCATCGCTGTCTGTGGCTGTGTATTTTTCTTCAACAACTGCAAACAAAATCGTTTTTAACATGAATGCTGCATTTGGTGCACTTCTAAAGAGTTTTGGTATAAAGCTTCAATTTAACTTTGGATCTCATGCTTGTCACACCTCTGGAAATAAGAGGTCAATCACTCATTGCCAGACTCTACATATTGATTGCTGTGGGTCTGGTTGCCAGGCAACAAAGACCTACCAGTTTCTACACACCAGGTAGAACCTGAGAAGAAGATTCCCAACACACCTATTGCACTGAAGGTGACCCATCGGTTCTCCCGGGGGTTGATGTGGATGTCGTAAGGTCGGTTCCCCCACATGTGGGCCGCGCTGTTGACCAGCCAAGTGGCATTAAGAACCATGGTGTACCTAAGCAGCGCTGGGATGAAGTAGGCAATCCACAGGGACTCCCCCCAGAAGTACCAAGGCACAAACATTGGCACGAAGAAGCACATCAAGAGCACTGAGGGCTTGTAGTACCTGGTTAGGACACAGACACAAAATAAGGTGCCAGGCTATATTTGTGAAAACCCTGGCTGAATACCAACATCTCTCCAAACCATAAGCCCTCAACCTTATGAGACTTATGTAGCCTAATGAATCCTTTTTTGTGGAACAGAATACCAGATCCATAACGAAATTAGTCAGATTGTCTGCAGTGAATTTTTTTATTTGATTTATAATTTGTCTTTTTTTTTGTTTGTTTTCTGATTTGTCTGTATCACATGTTTTTTATGTTTTATGTTTTTTTTTGTCGTAACCAATGACCATGTTAGAAGTGAGTATTTTTTTTCACTTCACCAACATGTTATCCACTGGAGTTTTGTCTGCGAATCCATAAAATCAATGACTCAATCGATAACTGCCAGTTAAGTCTGAAAGGGCTCAGTGCTTGGGGTTGGAGGGGTGGAGCTTTGGGATTCTGCCTATGATTCTTCCCGACTATATAGAAGCAAAGAGCCAAGATCCAATTCAAATTGCTGTCATATGATCTTATGGCAGGATTAAGCAAGGCATGGCTGCTTTTAAGTCAAATGGATATGCTCTCAGAGTGCTGAGCTGTTTGGTTAAGCGGTTTAATCTACTTAGGACAATGATCATCTCCTTTGCCAATCAAACCTATGAGGGAAAACTCACAGGTTTAGTGTAGGTCATGAGTCTATCTCTTCAAAATACAGACATTTTTGACCTCCCAAAAATACCTAAAGGAACAGCATAGCCAGAACATTCTCTGTATGGAAACCAGTACAAATGGATCCCTTTAATCAAAGTCATGAACCTAGTGTCTGAGTTTATCATTCCCTGCAGTTACACCTGGCAGTGACAAACAACAATTCAGGAATGTTGACAACAATCTTGCCATCTCTGGGACATACTAAGTGAGGGATTGCAGTGCACAAAGAAAGGGTAAATATACATACTTTCTCTGAAACATGACCACTTTGTCGGCCTTCAGGTCACTCAGCTCTAGCTTGCGTCCCTTCTCAATGACATCAGGATGCTTTCGCACCAGCAGCCAGCCAATGTGGGAGAAGAAGAATCCCCGAAGAGCGTTATGAGGGTCAGCATCCGTCTCAGAATATTTGTGGTGGACTCTGTGATCCCGGGCCCACTCAAAAATATCATTCTGTGAAAAGGAGGATGAAAAAATATATAATTCCGTGTTGTCTGGAATAGATTAAAAAATTGGAGATAATCAATCCCCCCCCGAACTCCATTGCAATATCTTAAGTGTGGCACAGACATTCTGTCTGTTCTATCTCTGTGTGCATCAATGAAAATCTAAACTAGCAATAAGAACTTGCCTCAGGGAAGGGCTGGGACAAATCTGTATACATCTGCCAGTTTGGAGACCACTTATCTTGTTGGGAATACTAGCTAAATTAATCTTGCTCCTCACTGGCAGATTAGGTTTAGATGAATGAAAAGGCGACATTATGTTTTAGGTTGCTGCGCTACCAGTATGCTCTGCCTATAATTCTCCCTGTGTGAGTGCATGTGTGCGAGACTAGAAAAGCATGCAGGCACACTTTCTGTTACCTGGAAGGCCATGGAGTTTGCAATGGCAAGAAATATTCTCAGAGGTAATGAAGCTTTGTAGGACCGATGGCTCCAGAGTCTATGTGCTCCTGCGGTTACTCCTAAAGCACTTATCAAAAAGCACAGAACAGCTGAGAGAGAGAGAATAAGAGAAGGGAACAGAAAGAGAAAGAAAGGGAGAGGGTGGGGGTGGGAAATAAAATGAGATGTCATTAATCACCAGCCATGGCTAGAACTCCCTGTCCTCTTGCCTCAACTGAAACCTCTGTAACAGTATGCTTCTTGTCTATTAAATCTTTGGCGTGAAATTGAAACATGTTGTTGATGTTTAAAAAGTCGACAGAATATATAAGAGGATTCTATACAGAGGATGCTACACAGGGAGAGTTACATAAATCTCCTCTACCCTTTCCATGTTGTAATAGTCCACATTACAAAACGAGCCAGTGGCGCACAGTGGTACTGCAGCTTGCTTCAAAGCACAAACATGAACAAAATGGACATTCATGTTCTTCTGATTAAAATAAATCCAAACAGGATAAAATAGCTTACATTTATTGCTTGAAATCATACGTTCTTTGAAGCCATTAACTAGTTAAATAATGTATTGAGCTACACTGGTTGCACAGAAAAAAACAAGATTGTTGCAAGTTTCATGCTTGTCGTAGCTTGTCCTAATCACATTAATTTGTTCTCTGTGTTTAGACATGTAACGTAATCTTCATTTTCAAACTGTATTTTTCTTTCGTAACACCATTTCCGTTAGCATACCTGCTAACGTCTCTTCAGAGACCACGACAGCTGCATCTACATCCTCACGCACTACCGGGTATTAGCCACTGTGCCCTACTACGCAGCGGCTATATTTTTCACGAATGCTGGGCTGTGTGAGAGATGGACACGGGCGGCCCCATGTAACTACGCCACAACAATTATCTTGTGAAGAGCACGAAAATCATTGCTCGGGTTTTGATTAAAAAAATACATTAGACTGAAATACGTGACATGTGTACTTACACCATGCCAAGGTCATAAAAGCAGCGGATGGAATGAGTAACAACGCATACATGGCTCCTATATGTAGCAGAGACATCAGTATGACGTTTTTCCACACTACTGTCCTTGGAGGCTTTGGACCATCTTTTTCTTTATACGTGTCGTCGAACACATCATCCCTTGTCCATGCATCAGCAGCCACATCTCCATTTCTGTGTTTGGCGTTTTCCACCTCCGTTTCAGTCATTTTCCACGATGCTTTTTTTTTCTGTGAAGACTGGCCAACGACAGCAGACATTTTGTTATTTTCACGATAAACAAGCAATACTGATGGCTTTACAACAATTCATGATGGATGTTTCACCTTAACATTACTGCACTAGTTTCTTACAGCGATACAGCTTGGAAACTAAAAGCGCAAGTAGGCTACACCTTACCGAACTACAGGTAGCCTAACGTTACATACATGCATGTTAAGGGCTAACATTCGCTTTTGCCTCCAACCGCTGCTAGCCGCCTGACTGGTTCATCCAGACTCATCTGTATTTTGGACAGTCGCATCCAAACAAACGTTACTCACCCGAGAAGCTAAAGGTCCGAAGAATGGGTAAAACCGGTTGGATAACCGTTTGGTAATGGATTAAGCCGGTGAAATATCCAGATCAAACAATGAGCTGTAGTTGTCCCAGTGATGCGATGAGTGATGCTGTGTTCACCTAGGTTCTGTAGTTATGGAGAAGGCATTTCTCAGATTGCAATTGGTTGGCTAGATTTTGATGCCACCTCACTCGGAGAGCCTCATTGGTCGTCTTTCATCTGCTGTTCACGCGCTACACTCTTATTCATTTCTTGCCAGACCTACAGCGAGCATGCACGGTGGAGTGGGGAAATATTTTAGGATTTCTAGATAACATGTCCCCGCTGGTGTGTTAACAATTAACATCTGCATCAGATGACAACATATCATTATGATTCACTGCACAGAACAGGCAACAGGTGAAACCCTGCTTTACAAACTGACTCACTTATATGTCACGTTTGGCCTGTTCGTTGGTTGTCGTGTTTTCGGTTTTACACGGCTGCGTTGATCATGTGGCCTAATTGTGTTGGAAAAGACAGCCTAGCCTACAAGTTCGTTCTGAGATGTCACAACTAGCTGATACATTCCCTTTGCCATCTTTACATACCACAAGGTGTAGTTGTCAGAATCCAAAAGAGCTAGCCTTTAGAATATGCCCTTAGTGCTAGATTTATGCCTTGCCCACTGACAGACTGACTTGAATGCCATTGTGATTTATTTGCCCCTTAACATTTTTTAAATAGGTCACACCAATATGCTATATTTAATTCAATATAGAAATGATTTTAGGAGGGGAGACCACACCAGAGGTTAATCCAGGGTCCACTTGTATTAGATTAATATCAATCATGGTATTAACATGCATTCTGTTGTCAGATTAGTAATATGGGGAATTCCCCATAACCTTACCCATGAGAATGTTTATGCGTCATAATCTAATCTTTTCTAGGGCCTAATGTGTAACTTGCATTGAATGTTAGAGATATAAAGATCAGATCTGTTCACATTAACAGTGCTCTGCCGCTTTCTTCCCCCTGTGACAAACAGTCAACAGAACAGTCTACCTAAGACTCCATTTCAGTCTGTTACTGAAAATATTAATCGTTGGTACAGGGCAGATCATTAAATGAAATCATTAGGCCTACTTAATTGACTTATACCTGTGAAAACAAAAGCGTATGGACAGAAAACAAGCAAATGTACTAGGTAAAAGTACTGGGACATTTGGCCTTAAGGTAGGAACTTGTATGATTGTCCTGTTCTATAGATATAACAGCTTCCATTGTCATTGGAAGGCTTTCTACAACATCATAAAGTATGGGATATTTTTTTTTTTGCCTATTCAACCAATAGAGAATCTGATATTGGATGAGAAGGCTTGGCTCACAAACACTGTCTTCATTGGGCCTGTCTTTCCTTTTTTTAAATGTTATTATTTTTCTAAGTTTATTTTATGACAAGAATGGATGGAGGCGGGCTTAACACCCCAAATCAAGAAAGAGCCAACTGAGATATTTTAATCTACATTCACTGATCTCACCTCCAGAGAAGTAGGAGATGACAGCTAGGTATCCAGACTGAGCTTAATCTCAGGCTGAGGTAATCAGTGGTGAAAACCAGGCTAGTGGAGGGCAACAGGACATAAGTAGGAGGAAGATGAGGAGTCGGAAAATGACCTCAGGTCGTAATCAGACCCTTAGTCAACTGTGCCCCATTATTGAACCTCTCCTCCTTTATTCGAGTACCATGCTAGCCTGGCTCACACGTACTCCTCTGCTATGCATTTCAGTCTGGCCAGTTGGCCTGTCTCCACTTCTTCCTGTTCGATTGAGATAGGGAGCAAATAAAAAACTGGCTTTTACCCCAACACGATGGAGGCAGACTTAACATGCGTTTTGCTTCAAGTTGTGATGCATCTCACTCTCTTTTTTTGCCGTCATTGGTCTGACTGGTTGTAGGCATATCCAATACCTGCAGAGGCATTTTGATCTATGTCTGTTAATCCCGCCTCAGGAATGTTGGAGAGGACAAATTGGCCAAACTGAGATGCATATCAGATCAGTATGTGTGAGAACCAGGCTAGTGCCATGTTTAAATTAATTCATAACAACACAAACAATATTTTTATCCATTGTACTTGTATTTGTACTGCTCAGTAGACACGAGAACAAGATGAGACCTACATTCTCAGATGACCTGCACACATTCTCCTTGTTTGTTGCACGAGAAACATAACTCAACACCGCCACCTAGTGTTTCTTTTGTGTAAATTATAAAAGCAACATTATCTTATGTTCGGAGTAACTCCATGGACAGTTAGGCGAGTCCAGGCAATCAAAAGATGAGTAGCCTCCTTTGTACAAACAGTGTCAAATTGAATAATTGTTTTTGTTGTCATAATTGAATTCTCTTTTAATGTGCTAAATCTTGGGAAGAGTTAGGAAGATAACGTTTTTCCTAATAATATCATAATACAATGACACCTCCACTTGAGCTAGCGTCAAAAACATCATAGCGTCATAAAGATGTCAAATATGTCAACAAAGTTTAAGCAGTGTGCCTATTTGAACTTCCCAGTACCCAGGGCACTCACTGTTGGCTGGAAATTTTGATTAGAAATGCAAAAAACTAAATCCAAAACCATCAATTAGTTTCAGTAGGCCAAAGTGTCTGCCATATTGCTAAAGTAAATAGCTATGCCTGCTTATTACATTACTGAGCCCCATTTTTTTTAGCCTAGTCAGTCTTATCAGGAAAAAGATGCACACAACCAAACAGATCATGTATTTGTGATGTGAGTGTGTGTGATAGTTAGAAATAGATCGATATCTAGATAGATACTTTATTTATGTGTGTGTGTGTGTGTGTGTGTGTGTGTGTGTACTGACATTCCACTGATGAGAGATGGTTTTGGCTACAAATGCTTTATTGGCCAATGCGAGTTACTCCCTTTGAGTTTAAAGAGACAGTTAAAAGACACTTAAATGTTAAATTATGAAACACACACATACATATTATATATGTTATAATATGTAACATTGTATTAAATTCTTGCTTCATCATAAGCTTCATTCAATAGGCCTATCATACTCCTATGCAAATGGAATGGTGTGATATCAGAAAAATCATACTTGTTAGAACAACACACATGTTATTTAGGTCTACCTCATCATTGTTTTAGACTGACTGGGGCTTCTTACCTGTTTTGGACATGAAGCACAAACCTAAATCCTACAAGACAAGGCTTGCTGGCGCTAGCGCTGTGTGATGTCATCCACACGCGACAGAGTCGGTCATTCCTGTATTTACTACTCAAGCTCCGCAATGGAAGTAAATCGTGATGAAGCGGAGCGATGCATCGAAATAGCAACTGCAGCTTTCAGAAACCATCAGTTAGAAAAGGCTCGTAGATTTCTGGAGAAAGCACAAAGATTATTTCCATCAGATGATGCAAAAGGTACAGCTGCATGTTATCTTCATCGCTAGCATTTCCTCGGTTTAATCCCATGGAAAATCAGGGCCCATCGGTCGCTTACTCAGTGAGCTGTTTGTGACCTCGTTGCAGTCCTATGTGCGTCGGTAACGTTAGTGTTATTATTGGCGAATTACAGGTGCACAATGCAGAATAGTGAAGTTGCCCCTTTTGATGTTGGGAACCCCTGTGACGTTGGGCTATATTTGGTTTCACCGCCTGTTAGGCTAATGTAACCGTAACGTTACAGGCAATGTCCCGTCAAAGTAAAAGTTAGCCAGTCCTGTTTAAAATGCTGGCATGCATACCACATAAGAACCTATTTTGCACAATACCTTTCATGTAGTACAGTGTTGCCATTTGTTGCAGAAGGGCGCAACCCAGAATGCAGCAATGCTACATAGTAGCAGCACTTACGTTAATGCTCAGCAAAATTTCTGTTTAGCCTGATGTTAAACGACTGGACAGCAGCTAACCTCAACATATGACACTGCTTTGTTGTAGCTCTGCTGGAGGAGATTGAGAAGACAGGCTATGCCTCTAGACAAGGAAGTTCAGCAAGAACAGAAAATGGCACAGAAACACGACGGAGAGAGCACGTCGAAAATGACAGTGCCAGGTTCGAGGCCAAGGCCTCAGACTCTTCGAAATCGTACACGTCAGAACAATTAGAAGCTGTGAAGAGGTGATTGCAGCCCTAGAAAAACGCTTGCATTTTAAGTTCTAATACATACATTTTTGTTCATGTAGTGACCACTTATGTTTCCTGTTCTTATGAGCCGACATGTGTTTCTCTCTTTGCAGAATAAAACAATGTAAAGATTATTATGAGATCCTCGGGGTAAAGAAAGATGCCTCGGAGGAAGATCTCAAGAAAGCATATAGAAAACTTGCTTTAAAGTTCCACCCTGACAAAAATCATGCTCCAGGTGCAACGGAAGCTTTTAAAGGTAAATTGACGCTAGGCTAATAGATGAAGATTGCATTGGAATGAATTCTTTTCCAGTTTAGTTTTCCAAAAATGTTTACATGGTAATATAAAAGCACGATGGAATCTCACTGAATACAGGGGCTGAACGATGACACTGAAATATCTTGTTTTGGGCTAGTTCAGGCCTACTAGTACAGTGGTTTCCTTCTTGTTCCTGTCCTGCTGTCATTTTAGTGCTTGGCAACGACATGCCCAACCAACCAATATTGACCCATACAAACTCTAACAAGAAAGTTTAGATTTTTGCACAAAGTGTGCACTTAATTCTGAAGTGAGCTTGGCAGCTGTGTGTGTGCGTACACACGTGTGTGTGCGGTGTGTGTGTGTGTCTTTAAATCTGACCCGGGTACCTAGATACCTCTTTTAGACAGCTTTGTCTTGCATTAAAAACTACTCCTGTTGGATGAGTTTGCAGACATGATCCTGGATATTGGGGCTTTTGATACAATAAAAACTCTGGCTGTCCTGTTTACAGATGACCCAGTGAGAAGCACACCAACAATCGGTCCACTTTTGAACTCTGAAATGTCTCTCATTGTGTTGTTTGGGTTGCAGTATTTTATGCACAGCTGTGCTGTATTGCTCTGCTATTAACAAGCTTCTCCCTCTGCTTTCATTATGAGATGTAAAAATCAGTGAAATTCGGCCACAGATATTGAGGTGTGAAACCTTAAAAACTGTATGGTCCAATGTCTTATTTTCTTTTTCCAGACCTAGTATTCAGTGGTGTGTTTTGTTATTTCCTGTTGTTTTTGATTCTACAAACTGACTCTTGATTACATTTAAACCATTGGACACATGGCTGTGTGTGCTTAAATGTAAAGTTGCTTATTGTCTAAAGCTACTCCCCTTTGTTGTTGGTGATTGTAATTGTGATGTCATACTTTCGCAGCTATCGGTAATGCATATGCAGTCCTGAGTAACAGTGACAAGAGACGACAGTATGACCGATTGGGAGAGGAGAGGGCAAGTCCATCGAGGCACGGCCCATCAGCTGGAGACTTTGAGGCTGATATTTCACCAGAGGATCTCTTTAACATGTTCTTTGGAGGTGGCTTCCCATCAAGTGAGTGCATTTTGGATTGAGGGAGAGGGTAGGATACTAGATTAATATGCATATCATGTCTGTCAGGGCTGTAGTTTACGTGATAAGCAGGTATACGCTGTATAACCACTTAAAAAGTTCTTTGGTTTGTGTATATACAGTGAAACTTTGGCTGCAGTGCTGACAACACTGTAAAAGCAGTATACAGTATACCCACTACTGTGGCAGACAGTAAACCCATTACAGCAAACTAGACTACAGTACTGCTGTTTGTAGAGTTTGGGAATACAGTAGGTTTGCAGTAAAGAGTTACACCAAAAGGAATATGTCATGGCTCAGTGTAAGAATGTGTAAGTTACACCAGCACCATCCTAAATTCTCACCAGTACATGTGGATTTGTGTACAAACCAAAAGAGAGGAACCAGCGATGATTATTTTCAAGGAATTATGTTCTGTTATGTTGAGTTACTCTCGGGCTTGGTGCGTGGGCATGAAGGCATCTTGGAAGCCTGGTAAATTGGCCAAGAGTCTATAGGAGGAGCAGAAAGATCCTTTGCTTACCCTGTAATGAGACATTTAACCCTAGAATTGACTGCTGGTTACAGCTATTATTTTTACACTCTTCCTGTCAACGTATATTCCCTTTAACATGATTGGTGACTCGATTTCGAGAATTATTTTAACACGAGATACCCTCCTGAAAGACAGCTGACCAGATCCATGTCTGAGACAGCACGTCATTTTTTAAAATTACTTACTAGTATGTTATCTGGCAGTGCATGTGTCTGTGGATTAGTTAACTGCGGTGCCACTGTGCAAACATATGAAAGCACACTGTGAAGACCTGCACCTTGTATATGGCACAGAATGGGTTTATGCATGTGCAAACTCCCAAGCTTTCTGTCTTTCTGTCTATCTATCTATCTATATGTCAATAATGCATTGATTTCAAATGCGTCAACAACAATTTAGTCCACTAACTTTCACCCTCAGACTCACAGTGAATGGCAACTCTCTCCTTGGCAGGTAATGTTCATGTGTACAGTAATGGCAGAATGCGCTACCAACACCACAGGGCAGAGAGACGAGAGCAGCGGAGAGATGTGAGTCACATTTATAGATAATTTATAGTTATTATAAATCCTACATCACACGTTGACTTGGCTGACATTAAGTCAGAGACAGCTAGTCTAGCAGTAATTGTACTGGTATCAAAAAATATGAGCTGTTTCACCAAATTTTGTCAAATAAATAAAACCGTTAGATGAATCTTTATCCAAACCATGCTCCATGCCAAGATGTGGTTAATTCGTAGTCTTTATGATACAAAACATATTTTAAATTCTTAAGAATGTATATTTTAAATGTAAATATGTGACAAAGAGAGAATAATAATGTGTGTTTGGGACCTCTGAACAGTGAAATTGGTCAGTTCCCTTTTTTTCAGTAACCATCAAGCTATCCCTACATGGACACCAATCTCTTAGCAGGTTTGTGTGTGGAGCTACTCATTAAGAATGGATTCTTTCAGTGGCAAAGTCTGTTGAAAATTTGTCTCCAAAATGTTGCTCGTGAGCTGCCACTAGCTCACCACCTGCTTAAGAGTAGCGGTCCAAAGGGAATGCAAATGAATCTCATAACATCGTCACAAAAGGAATTAAACCTGGTAAAATCAAATCCAAACATCCTGCCCTGTCTGGTACAATGATCCCAGATGTACTGCTCTCTGATGAGAGATGCACACCAGATTTGGCTCTAAGTATGGAAAACAAAGACACCAATAAAGGCAATATTTTTCCCCCCACAAATTTAGATGACACTTCAGATGAGTGTTTGTGCTGTGCTGCAAGTGTGTAAGATGGTGAAGGATGTACCCTTTATCACCAGGGCTATCAACACTGATTTAAAATAGCAGTTGAATATCTCTTGGCCATGATAGTTTTGTCAAAGTAGCAATAAGAGGAAGAAAGACACCTTGCTTACAGCTACATCTATGTGCAGATTTAGTTATTTTTGGACTACACTAAATCTCTCTCTGCAATATGGTGCTTTTCCAAAGTGGACAATAGAGGGCACTGTTGGTCTAGTAGTTACCATATCTTGATAGGTTGAGCTCCAGTCAGCATTCTTTAATGAAATGACCAGCTAAGTGGAGAATCTTGCCTCTGCAGAAGTCCCATTTGTAGACACACTAATCCAGTAAATGTATTCTCTTTCTATTCTTACATTCTTACCCGAGTGGTATTGATCCATGTTGTCACAGGTTATCAGTGTGACTGACATTCATCTTGACTTTGTCTGTAACACTTGATCTCTACACCTCCTCATGGCTTGTTGATAGACCTCCTGGCATCCAGGCGTAGGAGGAGTGTGTGTCTGTCTGTCTGTCTGTGTGTGTGTGTGTGTGTGTGTGTGTGTGGCTTGAAAGCTAATGCTTAGTTTCTTCTTCTTTCTTTCACTCTTCTTTCTTTTGTTTTTCTTCTCTGTCTTTCTTCTCTTATCTCAGGGAGGACTGGCTTTCTTCGTCCAGATCATGCCTGTGCTCATCCTCGTGATAGTGTCTGCCCTCAGCCAGCTGATGGTGGCTAACCCACCATATAGCCTTAGCTTCAGACCGTGAGTAAAGACCATTGCCCCTACCTAAACCAAGCTTTCTTGTTTAGTCCACCATCACTGCCTCCCTTTTTACAACAACACACAGGTATATTTTTTGATGATTTGACTTCATTGTGATTGGATAGTGAACGCAGACAAGAAGGGAGTGGGAGAAAGAAAGATGGGGGTGGGGATGGTGGTGGTGGGGGAATGGGGGTTGGAAAGGTCGTAAGATGGACTCGGTCCTGGGCCCCGGTGGGCACCTACTCGTTTAAGGTCAGCTGTGCTAAAGTGTCCCCCATTATGATCCTTTTTAGCAGGCCCTGCAGTGTTCTCAAGCACGTTTTTGTCACTCATACCAAATAGCAAACATCTTTTGTTTTCAATTAGCAATGTAGAGTTTATATCTATAATCAACTTGCTAAAGTGTCAAATGCAACAAGTAGAAACGTAAACATAATGCAGGACAAAATGAATAACACATATATCACAATACATGTTATATACTTATAGGTTGTTTTTTTTTTCATTTGCATAAGCTGGAAATCATTCATTTGGCCACTCATTAGCAGTACAGGGTGAAGAATCATGCATTGAATTCATCAGTAGGCCTTTTTTTTTTCGTGCAGTAAAGTACTAAAGTGATCGCTGGATCAGTTTTAATCCCCCACCAAATTGTGTGATTAGCAATAAGATCATGTGAGACTGGGAACAAATTACACAACAGGCTAATCCATGAAGGCATGGGTGGGTGCAAAAGTAATCTCCTTTCTGTTGATTTGGATGGAGGTTTTAAGCAAGGCCCTGGTTCCCCGAAACATTGATGAGCGGCACTTCAGGGAGGAGAGAAGTGAATAGTTATCCTGACCTTCATATGGATCCAGAGGGTCAATGATTTATCACTGACTTGGACAGGGGAGAGGATTGATCCCGTTGGTCCTGGGGTGAGAACGGCATTAGGGTGACAGGGTATTAGGACAGCAGCCTGTCCAGTACATGTCAGTGGAGTGGTGCTATCTGCAGAACTGCTAGATCAATGCCTAATCGCATTTGCACAGAGAGAGACCAGTTCTTTCTTGTCCCCTCAAAGTCTATCGTTCTCTGCAATATCTTTATCCTGTTCTATCCCTCCAGTGAGCTGGTTTGCTCTTGATATGTAGCCCAGTCAGTTGAGTTCAAGATATTATTCCATGTATGATCGTATACGGCTAATCATACTTCAGTCATATAGGGTCTTTAAAGGCATAGTCAAGGTGCAAAATGCTTAGGAACAAATTACATTTGAGAACTTGACCATAATTAGAATGTGAATATCCATAATTGCAAGACATGAAGGCAGTTTTGGTGACATTTGATAAACAAAATGTATCTGAACATGAGCAGCTATAGTAATGCATATAATTCTTTTTCATATTTTTTGTGCAACCTTTCTAGCTGAATACAAACAAATCCTCGAACTTCATTTAATCTTTTTTTACATCATGAAACCTTTCATCTTCCTTATGGAGATGACAAAGGCTGACTGTTGCATTAGATTGTCATGATGTGCTTTTAAGTGACTCTTATATCAGCATTTTCTAAATTTTGAAAGAACCACAGTAAGAACAAAAGTAATTTGCATTGCGCACAATCCGACAGAAATACTGCTGCAATTTGCACATTGCAGCAACAACCTTAAGGAAATGATGTCGTCGTCTCATCATCTGACTGAGAGAAGCTTACACTACATTTCAAGAAAGATAGTTTGAAATGCAGAAGTAACTGCAGACTACATCACACATTGCTCTGAGCTGCCCTTTGTCCCCCTGTCAGCCTGAAGGGTCAGAGTGAGGTGTTGAGAAAGCCCCCTCACTATCCTGTCCACCACGTACTGCACATCTGAGGAGCAGGACACTGGCCCTTCTGTGTCTGCTCCATCTCCAGCTCCAGCTCTAGCCTCAACCCCCCCCCCCCCCCCACACACACACACACACACACACACAGTGCAAAGACAGGCGTGCACGCACACACACACACACTTATGCTTGTACCACACACAGCACAAAGTCACACACACACTCCTTCACCACCAACGCCAGTTCTTTTATCTGAGCAGTGAGGGCAGACATGGTGGTGCTTCTCACACACCAGTGTCAAACATACAGGAGCCCCCACCCACCCACTCACACCCACACACCCACAACCACACACACACACACACACACAGAGAGTCAGCCAGGAATCACATGGACGCATTTCCTCAAATGTCTCAGTTTGCTGTCAGTGTACTAAATAGCAACACATTGCATTCAGTCGCAATAAACTGTCCATAAAGGCACTCCAATTGTCAATTTTCCTTTGAAATTGATGCTACTGTGTTTGATATTTTGACATTTTTCCACCACTGGGTATACATATCATGAAGGTGTTAATATGTTTTTACACTGTATTCAGGTCGGCAGGCCACACCAACAAAAGGTTTACTGAGCACCTAAGGGTGCCCTACTACGTGAACGACAAGTTCTCAAAAGAGTACAGCGGTGCCAACCTGAAGGGTGTGGAGAGGAGCGTGGAGGACGACTACATCTCCAATCTCAGAAACAACTGCTGGAAAGAGAAACAACAGAGTGAGTGTGGCCTCCCTTGGACAAACATTGATTTCACATAGACATGCAAGCGACGGTGATCCTCTGAATCTTATATAGTATAGTGTTGAACATATGGTTGAAAGATGCACATTAATCTGTTAGTGCTTTATGTGGCAACCAATGGTACACTTTATGCTGTTCTTTTGCATCTGTGAATTTATGGATAGTTCGAACTTGAAAGGTGATGCTTTCTCACCTGAATATCACCCATATTCTACTCTACCTTGTTATCAATGGCCTATCAGTTACACAGTGCCTTTGTTCTATTTCATGCTAGTCCCAAACATGATCCATGATTGGCCACATTAAGACTTTGTTATTGGGTTTTGTTCTGGCTCCAATTCAAGCATGTTAATCAACATCGAATTCAAGTATGTTTAGACCAACTGGCTATACCATTGGCCAACATGGCCAACCATTTCTCAGCAGCCCTTAAATAAACAGGTGAGTATTCTGGGTGAACTGTGTGGATGTCACTGTCTTACCTGGTCACCCAACCCTGACAATGCAAGTGCAAAAAGGCTTGAAAAAGCCACAATGTAGACAAGATTCACTTGAACCTGTCTGAACTAGTTTTTTTATTGAATTAGTCCAGCCAGTTTCAGAGAATTATGCGTAACCTCTTGCACTAAGACGTAGCTAGCTGTTGCAATGACGGTGTGTCACCAAACTTGCCACACTTTTGTTTTTTTTGTATTTCAGAGGAAGGCCTTCTGTATCGTGCTCGGTACTTTGGAGATAGCGAGCTCTACCAAAGAGCTCAAAGGATGGGAACTCCCAGCTGTACAAGATTATCTGAGGTTCAGGCATCTTTACATGGATAAAGGCCACAGCAGTGGCACAAAAAAAAACGAAACAGGTAATTTCACAGTATCAGTCAACTGTGAGAGTTTTCAGTTTGGTGAGAATCTGAGTGTCCATACAACTGTAAACACGAATGAAAGGAGAATAGATCCCAACGCTCAATGATAGTTTGGTGTCATTCCAGTCATAGCCATGTTGTACAAGCTTGCTGAGTGCTGTCAGTAAGAAGGAGAACAAAAGAATTTTGTTCAAAATAGACCAAATAGCGAATGCAGCTTAATCTCACTTCTGCTTTCGTTACTCATGGAACCATACAGTTAGCTGCCGGTTTGCTATTCGGTCTATGTTGTTCCAAATTCAAGCTCGTACAGCATGGCTATGATTGTAATGATGCCAAAGTACCACTTTGAAGGCACACCAGGAAACATTTTATGCTGTTTAAGGTTAATTAACAGCTTCATGGTCACTTCAGTGGTTATGTGGTAAATGACTCATTACGGGGTGAATGAAGGCTCTCTTGGCCACCTCTAGTATATAACCCTTCAGCTACAACACTTGCAGAGCTTTGATGGAGAGCCGTTGTCAAATTAAACCGAAACTGAAAGAAACTGAAATCGGTTTATTAACTCGTCAGTCAACATAACTCTATGAAAATGATCATTGCTGGTTTCTGTTCCTTGGTTTGCAAACAAATCTACATGTATTAGTGAAAATGTATAATGTTGTTATATATTTTTTGTAATCTGCAACTTTTGGGGGAAGTCATAGGCTTGCCTGGAATGCCTGTAACTGGCATGAATCAACTTGATTTGCTAATTCATGGCAGTGAAGTCTTTGAGGGTTACAAGCTTAGGCTTAAGGTGGACATTTTTTATTCAAATTTGATTTGATTTTGAGTCTTTGTATCGATTTGATTATGAGTTCATGTTCTTACATTATTGTTATTATTTTCCCGTGGCCATTGTTTTCCTCTAGGTGTTCTCAAAGATCAACATTTAAGATAAAAAAAGAAGAGGCCTATCATGGGGGAAAAGGAAACTTAAAAAAAAAGGAAAAGAAAAGAAACTGAGCAAACGTCACCACACACAACTAAGATAATCCACCAAATCAAACCAGGCTGCATTCTTCTTTTGGTCCGTGATGAGGCTTGTGGACTTCTGGCTGAGATGCTCTGTCTGGACTCCTAGAAGATTAGCTGGGGCTCCATGCGCTCATGGGCCCTTCTGACCAGGGCTGGGCCCCCAAACAAAGGGGCCCTTAACAGTGCACTGATGTCTGCTGCTTTGGGGAGAAATCTTGAGAATGTAATGCTGAGATATTCGGGGTTGGTAGGGCCAATTAGAATGTTACAAGGAGGCAACTGTATCATAGCAATGACATAACCAATGAATTGGGGGTAGGCTTTTTTGCATATGTGCTGTATGTATATTTATTTATTTATTTATTATGTATTTATTTAAGTTAGAAAATCCCTGAGATCGAATTTAATGAAAACATGCAGTCACTTAATTTATGTGCACCTGAGTTTGACACATTTTATCTATGCAGGGTGTCGTTTTATTCTGAAGAAATCAGGAACATCTAAGCTGAACCAATAGCTTCTGCACACTAGAACAAACATATGAATGGCCTAGAGGATATTTATACATGTAATTTCAGAGATGTTTTTATTTGAGAGAAATATGTTTTTAATTGCACTGTTTGTGTAAGGATTTCAATCAAACACTTGGAGAGAGCCATCAAAACTGTCCCCTGTGCTGACATAAAACAGTGGTAGCCTATGGCTCAGTCAAAATGATTGAATGAATCCATACAGGTCCTGTCACCAAATGTGTGCCATCACAATGCAGTTCTCTCTCTATCTCTCTCTCTTCCTCTTCCCCTCCTGACATTACTATAATAAATATCATACGTGCCACAAGGCTTGTGCTGGTATCTGAGGCTGTGGTTTTGTGATGTTGGCCAGCATCATTCAGACAAAGCATTGCAGTCATCACCGGAGATTGCAAAATCCTGTCTGCACCGGGTGCCACAGAACTCCATGAGGAGCTGCACGTTCACATCTCCAGCAGCTTGATCAGAGCCACCCCCTCCTTCCACTTATTTCAGCTCTTTCTATTGTAAGCAACTACTTGTACTGCCACCCTTTGGATACTGGGCCAACATTGTGAGTTATGAGCTTGACAGGCTCTTAGGTTGTACATTGAGATCAGATGGGGCTTTTTGTGTTTCAACTGTTTGTATATGAGTGCAGGCCAACCACACTACAAGTCTCACTGAGCCATCAAAAGTATGAAAGCCCATTAATGGCCCTGTTATTAATGTAATTTGAGAAGATTAGTCTGTTCAGTGCATAGTTTGAAGATGTACCCAAACAGTTACTTGGAGTTGTGAAATGCAGCCATTTGTATTTGCATTAAGTATGAAATTCACTTCAACTGCATTGTCATAAAAATAATTTATTGTCTTGTTTCTTTGATGAAAGTACAAAAACAGTGCAATGACGATATTTGAATATCAAATAAATTATGCATGTGAATATGTAAGTCAGTCAGAAACTTACAAATGGGTAGAGAAAAGCCACTGTATGAACATTGAACTAATGCAGATGTAATATGACAGGCATATGCATTACAAAGTACAAAAAAAAAAAAAAAAAGATAATTGTGGCAACCTTAAAAAAATGCTACATGACCATACACCACCTGTGTAGGTCCGGTTTCCATAGAAACTGAGGTAAACGTTTACACAAAAGGAGCACCAAGACTTCATTCCCATACAGTGGATTGAAAACAGTGCAATAAACTGGATTTAACCAACCCAGTCACACCCCTTCTGTCTAGATAAGCGTTAAACATTTGTAAATATCTGAGTACCTTATACTGTGGTTTTTCTTACAGGCATACCACTAAAGGAATATAAATGCTTACAGTGAGGAAGACGTGGCGTTACAATTTTCTTTAAGTTCTGAGAAATCCTCAAGACATGACATACAGTGACATCTACGTGATGTCAAGACATTCTTTCATCACAAAGAAATTACTCAAGCCTTCTGTAGCTGATCAGCACTTGAAACAGATACATTATAAATCAATTTTAAATTCTACTTTAAAAAAGGGACAGTTGGCCTTGTTCTTGTTCAGCATTCCTCTATCAACAAATCCTCTGAACTATAGAATTTTTTCTTGATGACTCGGAAACCAGTGCTAAGTTTAAGTGCGTGCCTAACAATAGGTGCAACTGGGGATTTGTTGCTAAATAGCCCTTGGATTTTCGGCCACAGACCACCAGAGTCCAATCTTAACACCAGTGTAAGCTGGAACGTTGGAACAACGTAGGGATCCACGGGTATCTGTCCCATGCTCTGGTAAGAGTCTCCCTGCTCCATACACAGTTCAACGAGCGCCCCCCGCAGGCCACAAGGCTCAATGGCAGCCAGGTGAACGAGCTCCTGGCCGATATGTTCAAGAAGTTTCTCAGGAATTAGCAGCTTGCTGCACCGAAGAGTGTCGTCTTTGGATTCAATTAGACGTCGAGCTATTAAAGCCACGACTTCTTTCCGAAGGGTCTCCTCCAGTGGGTCGTGAAACCAGTCTGATTCGGTAGACCATTCTGGTACAAGAAGGGACCCTGTAATAGGGGGAAAGGAAGACGTTAATTAGGATGTAATGGTCATCCCAACATATGTTCAATCCTGCAATCCTAAAGCAAGCTTAGGACTTTAGTGCTATGTTTGTTACGTTCATTCATTTACCTGAGTCTGATAAGTCTCTACTGCTGTTGTCCGAGTCGGAGTCCGAGATGTGGCTAGTGCTGGCCGTTCCACTGAACTCCGTGAGTTTCTGCATAAGTTTACCCCAGGACAAACGCTTTGAGGCACCGTCAACTGTGGGGGAAGGGGGGAAACTGCCATCGTCCGAGGAAAAGCTTCCACAAAATTTCTCAGGCATGATGTCTTACAAATTGTATGAAATTTCCAAAGTAATCTGTGGAGACAACGGACAGAGGGTTAGCAGGCTCGAGCAAACAGTAGCACACAAATGAATGAACACCGCTCCACTGTTCACTGTGCGGTGACGTTAAAGCTGTAATTTTAAGAAACATAAACCATTTGTTTTCCATAAGCCTTTTGTGTGTGTCGAACCATAATACAATGACAAACGTATATTTTAAACAAATACGTTACACTTCTCAAAACCGTTCTGGTGCTTAGTCGAAGCGCTAGTAGGTTAGATGAAGTCATCACTATGGTCTTTGTTCGAGCTCAACCCAAAGTATCAAAAAACTGAACATTTACACAAGCTTGACATACTTACCAAATCTGGGAAAATTCACGGCCTTGTTATTAGTCCAAGTTTCACGTTGGCTTCACTGTTACAGTCAAGAAAGGAAGTTATAATGACACAAAGAGGCAGATGCATTTATCGCGCTCTGGTCCGTCCGGCCTTGAAGCCAAGCACTTCTGCAAAGCTCAGCTGCGAAAACAAAGCTTGTTAAATAGCTTCACAGCAGCCACGATTAGCCACGCCCCTTCCACACTTCTTAGCCAATGACATTTTACGGCACGTTCGCAACGTTCCCTTTTGCCTGGTAACATAGTCCTCGGCTTGGATCAATGAGGCAGCAGAGTTGCCCATTGTCTGCAAGAAAGGAAAAACACCAAGTATACCTATTGTCTCACGTGGGCAAGTTAGGGCAAAATCCCGTGTAAGGGAAAACCACTGAATGGCATTGCAATTGCGTTGCCAATGTTAATGTGTTAAGATTCAAGATTCGAAATAGTCTTTATTGCATCTCATTATATTAGTATAAGAGAGTGAAATTCTTGTTTTTTGCTCCTCAAAAATTATTAATTAATAAATAGCATGTTAAGTGTTGAGAGAGTGAAAGAAAAGAGAGAGGGAGTTTGTGTGTGTGTATGTGAGGGAAAAAATGGAAAGTGTCGCAGTGAAAAGACTGACAGGCACAGACTAGGCTGTCATTGTTTCAGTGTACATAAGCCTTGTCACTTGGTGGAAAAAGTTGTTCTGAAGACTGGTGGTCCAAGCCTTAAGACTACGATATCACTTGCCAGATGGTAGCAGCTGAAACAGTCCTTTACTAAGATGACTTGGGTCCTTACTGATTCTTTTGGCTTTCCTAATGCATTGCCTCTTATTGCTACAAGTCCTGAATGGAGGGCAGATCACATCCACAGATGCTTTGTGCTGTGTGCAGAGCAACTTTCAAACCGTGCAGTGATGTGTCCTGTCAGGATGCGCTCTCTGGTGCCTCTATAAAAGGCCTTTAGGATCTTCGTTTGCATACCAAACTTCCCTTGTCGACTGAGGTGGAAGAGATATTGCTGAGCTTTTTTAACCCTCTGGTCAGTGTGTCTATCCCAGGTAAGGTTTTCCGTGATGTTAACACTGAGGAACCTGAAGTTGTTCATGCTTTCTACTCTAGAACCATTGATAATTATGGGGTCCAATTGATCTCCTCTCTTCCTGAAGCTTATTATCAGCTCCTTGGTTTTTGCAATGTTGAGGGAACCACTGACTTTGTTGACTTTGCACTCCTGTAGTCTCATCATTGTTGGTAATCAGGCCAGTTACAGTGGTGTCATCAGCAAACCTGATGACCAAGAGCTATACATACCTGCACAGTCGTGAGTGTACAGAGAGTAAAGGAGAGAGCTCAGGACACAACCCTGATGAGCACCTGTGTTAATGGTCAAGGCATGTGATTAATGTGAAAAAAAAAAATAATGAGTTATTTTTTTAGAGCAAAATTAAATATGACACATACGTCACACTACCCGCCAGCCATCTCCTCACTTACACACACACCGCAAGTACAGGATGTGGTCCAGTTTGTCTACTCACTTTGTTTTGTTTGCCCGAGTATTTCAGCAGCCTGCTAGGTGCTTTTGGCAACATGCTAGTCCAATGTATATACTTTGTAAATAATTTATCACATTGTTTTGAATTCAGTGGCAGGATTTCTCAATTGTTCTGTGCTTATCTTTCAGTCTGTCTTTCTATCTTTTAATGTTTTAAATTGAACGCTTCCTCAGCAGACAGTACTTTGTAGGCAGTCATGAGAAGTTTGCTTGTTAACAGAACATAAGCTGACTGCCCAGAAACCTTGTAAATAGTTCTGATATATTTTTTTGCAACAGCAACAAGGTTGTTGAAATATGCAGTGTCTCTTTTAACAGTAATGTTAACAAAAGGAATTTTCTAGACTTGACTGCATGGTTAAAGGGTAGATAGTTCCACTCAAAGCAATTTGGTTTAGTGTGTTACGCCAATGTGGACACACTCGACGCATAACCATAACAGGAGAACAACGTGACAAGGCAACACCAAAGATCGTTGATACTGAATACAAGCAGCATAATGACGGTTGTAAATGCTTCATAATACAGCATTTATAAAAGCGCTTATGGACACGTTGAATCAGAGTACAAGGAAAAGGCCAAACCACAATAAATTTTAAGCAAGGGAGAGCATGCAGAATCCTGAGCTAACCAGAGGCATGTGTGACATTCTTTCTTCACAAAAAAATAAAAGAAATATCTGGAACTTCAAATGTGTGATTAATTCTGATTATTACACGGCTCCATTTTAATCATAAAAATGACTATTGTAGCAATGATAAACATACTTTGTTGTCATGTTATTGATGTATTCAATAGGTAGCTCCTCCGCAGGCGTCGGGCTCCCATCACTCTGTCGGGAGTTATTCCACGAGTACACTGCTCTTCATAATGTTTATAATTATTAATAATGATTAGTTGTAATCAACTTAAATTTTCTATTGTGATTAATTTGATTATTTTTTCTAATTGATTGACAGCACTATTATGTATACAGATGATGTCAAGGAAAATGAAAGATGTTATGGGCCTAGCATGTCAGAATAAACATCTTTTTCCAATTGCAGCCTACTACAAATAGAAACTGCAGATTCATAGCAGGATGTTGTTTTGAAACAGACTATATCACACATAGACAAGGTCACTTCTAATGTTGTATTTCAAGATAATCAGTTTAGTTGATGGATTAATTAATGGCGAATAAAATAGGCCTATGATATTTTTTGATGAATTTATATAGGCTAAGCAATTTTTTTCTGCAGGATTCTGAGCAGAGGAAGGAAGATAGGAGGAGGTTTTGCTGCATTTTACAAATAACAGTAAAAGAGCAGCATGCTGTCAGTGGGGATGTATGGCATGATATGTCATACTGCATAATGTAGACATGCATCAGTAATATAGGCCTAGTTTGCATCAGTTGCACTCCTTATATATGCCTCCTCTGAGGTAAGCTTATTGTGATTCAATCTTTACACATTATAGGTGTTATAAAATGTCAGAATGAGCCTAATGTTTCAGCACCTATGCATTCATGAAGTAAAGCTTTTAGAGAAATGTTTTATATGTCTCCAATCAAACACTTAAAATTGGAACTGATTTGTGTTATTTTTCACAGAGCTATACTTTCTTATGCAATTGTTCTTTGTGTAATGCTTTTTATCATTACTTTTCTAGAGAGTTGAGTTATGAAACCATTTTCCTGGAGCACAAAAGTATCTAAAGTTTAGGTCAGCCCACTCCTCAAGTCAGCTACAGATGACAAAAAAGGGAGGAAACCCAAAAGTGTTGGCAGACAGACAGACATCACAGATGTACTGTAATAACACGTGAGGGCAGAACAGACTGTTCAGTTGGGGCGGGGATAAGGAACTAGGAAAAAAACAAATGCACGTGTATGCCGGAGTTCTTAACAGATTTACATAAAATGGGAGTGGGTTGGGGATGTGTGTATGTGTGTGTGTGGTTGGTCATTTTTGGTGTCATAGATGTCAGTGATCAGCAAATTATCAACAGTTACAAATACTCTGATTCATAGTTTGCAGAAGTATCTCTGAATTCATATTCTATTCATCAAATTGAAAGATTGTACTTGAATATGCTTTGTTTAAAAACTATGTGCTGGAACAACAAGCCAAAAGTGAACCATAATTTTGAGGGCTTTAGGACCCTGGGGTTTGTCCTCCTAGACTGTTGGTAACGCCCATCTATGGCATACAAACAGACAATCACTTGAAACCTTGAACAGCACATTCTGTGCACCCACCGACATGCCTCCTCTGTTATTGTTTCCTTCTTTCTGGATGAAAACACTGCATGACTGTTTGTCACCCCCGGCAGTATATTTCCACAATTTGCCTGTGGTGGCTGCCAAAACTTGTAAACAGGTGTCAGAATTTGCAGTTTTGCAAGAATGCAAAAGAAATGGGTAGGCTAATCCAGCGTCACTGATTTCTTGACCTACTGGTTTTACATGATGTCATGCAGTGAACAATAGGGATGTCGAAATTCTACTGAGAAAAACTAATTTCACTATTTTTTTATGACACACACATTCACATATGCACACAACACCTTGACCATGAAAAACATTAAAGGTGATCCCATTTTAATTGATGCGAGACATCATCTCAATTAGTGCATCACAATGATCATGTCATGAATATATGGCCACACATAAACACAGAGGCATGTATGTTTTTATTGTTATTTATTTAATGTGCATCTATCCCCTTTGTCTTGCTCCTTGCAGCCTCTTCTGTCTTTACTGCACGGCAGCTGTCAGAAGATATACACTAAGGGGGATGGGGAGGCAGCAGGCATGTGGCATGGAGCACGGCATTAAAATTAATGGGTGACTGAGAGTACAGCCGTGTGGGAAAACAATAGCCCACTGCTGTGCAGGGATTCAGGCATAAGATACTCATTGCCCTTGGCCTCCTGAGTGGTGACAGGAGGCCACAAAATAGAGGGGAGACAAAAGGAGGGTGATGCTATTGTTTTCCAACCTGTTTTTTTATGTGTATGTGTGTGTGTTTGTGTGTGTGTGTGTGTGTGTGTTTGTGTGTGTTGGTGAATGTCAGTCTGTACCAAATACACTGAAGCTGAAATACAATCACATCTCAAATGTGATTTTTTTTACTACATACATTGTATAAACTATATGAAGTGGAAAAAAAACATCTTGGAAGGTGAAAAATCTTGAGTGAGCTAACAAGTTAAACACAGCATCTTGCTCTGCCAAAGCACTGTCAGTTGTGAAGGCTGGACTTTGGACTGTAAGTTATATAGCTTTGGATATTATTGTATTACAGCATTAAGTCCACACAAGAGATAGATGCCAGATATTGCTGGCAAGTTATTTTATTGTGATTTTAATAAGTCTTGCTGATAGCATTCAAGCACCAGGAAGTTTTCAAAAGAAGCTTGCACACTGTCCTAACAAGCACCAACAAACACTAACATTCTAAAGTCTTTAGAACGCTCAAATTGTCAGGTGTGCATTCTACACTGCCCAGACAACAACAAACTGATATGGCTGATACCTAGGCTACTATTTATTTAATGCATTTAAATAGCCTACTGCTGTCAATATTGATATATAATAACATTTACAGTACACTTTTAAAAATGTAATGCTGCTGACATTTTAATACATCAACAGTTCGGCCCATCTCTGTATGTTTGCTTCGGGTTATGCAATGGTGAGAGATACTGCATTGTAAACGTTTAGCCAGTTTGTTGAATTTGAAATTGCCTAGGTCTACTGACATTGCGGTTGTGTATTTATCTTAAAATATTCTTATATTATAATACAATTATGAATATCCATAATTGTCAGGATGCCTACACAAATGTGTGCTTGCTTTTGTGCACAAATACAGTCCACATTCAACACCCCTTGCAATGCATTATCGCTAGGTCAGGCAGGCCACGAGAGGAAGCTCCAGGACTTGAATCATACATTTAACAATATGCACAAGTTTTGATCGCTAAGGGCAAGATAGTCTATCTTACATTAGTTCAAATACCAACACTGACGTGCAAAGTGGTCTGGAGCATACCGCAAAGATGAACTTGCTTTTTTGCGAGTCAGATAAGATGAGTTCGTTGGAGAATTGTCAACACTGCGCGGACATTCTAAAACGTTACCGGACCGGACCGGACATGTCGAACTCTTCGGACTCTGCCGGACTGTGGCAAACAAACACGGACTGTCCGTCCACATCGACTGAACAGTTCGTGTTCGTGCGTGCAGCGTGCAAGCTGCTTAAGACTTATGTCCCAATAACACCTATTAGCTTTAAGCAGGTGTTTCAACACCAGAGTCAAGTTGGGTAAACAACGTGGCAGATGCATTGTTAGTCATAAAAATGCTTGAAAAGGCACCAGCCATTATTGTCAAGCTTATAAACAACAATGGTCAAGCATGGCTAAAATCTCCTAATAGAGATCTCCTGGGAAAGGATAATACTGGCTGGCTTCAAACTTTGGTTACTTTTTATATAAGGGTCATTATCTGCAGTACTGTTGACATGGAGATTTTCTGTGATCTTGTGAGCAACTGAGGGCAAAAGCAAAGAGCCTGATAAAAGGAAGTTGCAATTCCAGATAGCTATATGTTGATACTAGAACACAGAATGCACTGTTCTAAATGCAATGGCAACCAAGCAACCTGATCTGTGGCTATGCATTTGGATAACAAATAAGCCAACAGACTAATTCAAGCATAGACTGAGATGAAGCAGAAATGACCTTAAAGGAAAGAAAACTCTTCATATGAATGACAAAGCAACAGATAAATCTGAATTGGTCTAAATTAATTTATTTAACACGATCATTACAGAAAAATGTATTAGCCTGTGAGTGTCTCAATTTGTCCGTGTGTCATGTGATAGAGGGGTTGACACTGTACAAATACTTGGATTATATGCATTATAACAGGTTTTTACAACATGACAGTTTTTGTCAGTATGAACATTCAATATAATAAAAATTCTGCCAAATTGATATTCTAGACACAAAAAAAGGAAAAAAATTAGCTGAACATATGAGAAGCTCCACTCAGCCCATTTATTCATGAGGTTGTAAATCCTAAAAGCTGTTCAATAGGTTTGTACCGCCATTCGTCTGCTTCCAGCTCTTCAACCAAACTTGCCAACTTTTCCATTCGTGATACCTGTTGGTCTAAGGCACAAATGACAGCAGTATTAGGAGACTGACAGCTTGTAGCCACTGAGCCTCAATACCATGAATGCAGACTGTTATGTTCCCTACATCTGGGTTCAGAATATTTCATATATAATTTTGCAGCTTCTTCACTTACATAGATCACATATGACTCAGAGGCTCAGAAACATCCATTTTTTTCATGATAAACACAAGTTTCCCAAAACAACATAACCTCATCTTTACTATATTATGTCAAGTGTTTATTTCATATGTTTGCATAGTAAATGAATGTGCAGTCAGTAATAATCATTAAGACAGGGTACTGCCTGCAACATCATTACACTACATGCATCACGATACAGGCAGCACAATACCATTCGTATCACAGTAAGGATCACACAACTTAAAATAATATCAGTACAGGCCAACAGTTATTATATAAATATGATATCATAACTCTCCATTAAATTTAAAAATCATTAATGTTAACTTTGAAGCTTTATATGACCTTTCCTGACATCCCTTCTAGATTGTTTTAATGTTGTATCATGATACAGCAGCATCTGCATTAACACATATGAAAGCAGGAGAATATCCCAATATCAGTATATTGAAAACTGCACTATGTTATGTCATGGTCAGCTGAACACTGTGTATTTCACCATAGTAGAGTAAAATGTCAGAAAGGACTAAAAGGAAACATTCCATGTTTCCACAAACCCTTACCTTGCTTGACCTGTTTCAGCGTTGTGGCAACTTGATAACTGAATACAGACTCACATAAAAATCTATCAGAGCCATCTGAAACACAATGAGAAATCAGTCAGAAGTCTTTCATAAGATCCTGATATTAACATCATTTAAAAGTTGCAACTGGATAGACTGGGGAAATATGAGTAAACTGCAAAATAGTATTGTGATTTTTCCCTTAGCAGGTTTACAAAATGTGGTACTTCACGAATTAGAGGAATTTGCCAGAAGCATATTCCCAGAAGGGGGATAATTGACAGTCACATAACAAGTCTGGGCTAGCGGCCTGAATCAGTCCAGCATGCACAGTAGTGGAGCTGGCAGGAAGTTTGCAAACTGTGGACCAGTAAACGGGTCAAAACGCACGTCCTCCAGCAGAAATACGACCCATTAACAGAGTTGATTGGAACTAGACCTAACTGCACACGAACGTTAAATGGCTGGCACGGCTATAACGGCAAATGACTGGAACAACTGCCAATGTTTTGCGTGAATGGTGGTGCCAATTTGAGTTCAATGCGTTCGGAAACGTCCTAATTGAGTTGTTTATTTACTAGACGTCACGACATTACACAAAAGACGTGCCCATGTAGGGCCGCACTACCTTCCATCATTTCGCCAGCTCCCTTGGGGTACGTGTAGAGGACCTTGCGAGGAGGAATAAGCTCCGAAGCACTAAACCCAGATCCAGTCACAGAGCTTCCACTAACCCCTCCGGCTGAGGAGGAGGAAGAGGACGCAGCCATCCTGTCCCTGGGACCGAGTCTGGAAGCAGAAAAAACAGTGCATTCCGTTTATAACTTTAGTGGATGCTGTTGGCGCACACATGCTGCTGTCTGTCTGATGAAAGTTGACACATTTGCAAGTTACTAACATAGTATACCAGAGGCCTGTACTACTAAACGCCATTAGCTACTAGTTAACCCGGGTAGCTTTGGGAGTTACCACTGATCCCTAAAAGAACCCTCCACTGAGCAACAGCTGTTTCTGAAGTGACATGTTGTTTTTAGATCAGCGGTTACTCCAGAAGTTACCCAGTTTAGCCAGTGACCTGGCTTCGTAGTATAGCCCCCGGCTGTCACAAGTCTAGTAAACTCAATGGCAACAATAGCCTTAGCTAGTATTGCAGTGATCAGCATTTACGTTAGACCATCCAGATGAAGATGGACCGCTTAAGCCTACCGAATCGAACAAGAATAAATGTGCAGTTGTTTAGTTAAAAAACATATCCTACAGACATCAAAGGTTTAGCTAGTTAAGTGTCAGCTTGACGGCAGCACAGTGATTAGCTTACACGGCTAAAGCTAATATTGCTGGCTATTCTTTAAGTAACCACAAGTTCGACCCATTAGATATCCGCACTATAGAATACGTTTACAAAGAATGACACGTACATAAAAAGAAGAACAAATACTTATATTTTGTAAACCATGGAAACTTCAATAAGCTCTGTACCTGAGGTTGTGTGTTGATTACTGCCAGTGATGGCTTGTTTGTTTCAAATAAGAGCATGGGGCCGCTGTAACACCACTGTCGCCACCTAAAGTTACGGAGGAATAGTGCAACTGTAAGAGCGAGTGCAGCTGGTTGGACAGCAGTGCATGGTACGGCAAACGTAAGCGTAAATGAGGCTCAGAATAATTTTCACTGGTTTCTGAAATGAAACAATTTCCATAAGATTCTACAATGTTGCTCTAAGGCCAGTTAATCTCTTATGCAAATGGATATAGGGTAAGATGGTAACCCCTAAAGCTCTTCGATTACTGTGGGAAGGCCACCAGGATAGCTGTGTTAGCTTGGTAGCTAACGCCAACATGAACTTTTCTAAAGAAATACACGAACATTTCTATTGAAGTTTGGTGACGTAACGCTTTTCCTTAAAATTAAAATTTTATCATTGCGTAAATTCAACTAACTTTAGCGATTTTAGGACTCGACCAACTGTGAAATAATTAGCAAGCAAGGCTAACCGAAAGTTTGACGTTTTAATCAAGATTATAAATAATCATAATTCACTCATGGTTTTCAGGTGAGCATGGAGGTTTTACGCCCAGTCCTTGTGAATATTAACGGAAGGATATACAGAAAAAATGCCGTGAAGGAGGAACACTATGATGAAGAAGAGGAAGATTATTCCTATTATGAAACAGGTAGGTTAGCTGTTCAGGTGTAGCAAAGCGCATGTAGGTTCACAGTAGTGTGGCCATATGATTTTTGTAGTATTGTTTTTTATAGTAACGTTTATCTGAGCACTTGATCCAGTGTATCATTTTATTATTTTTTTTACAGCAAATGATCAATGTGTGGACGAGCCCTGTGATCTCCATGCCATTGAACCAACAGAGAAAGGCTTCCGCTGTGCCATCGACATCCCAAGTGTGCTTTACAAGTTTGTGACACTCGTTTTTGGTCTTCTTAGTCACACTAATGGCAGTGGTTGTTTTAGGCCTATTCAGCTGTTCATCAGATATGCCTGCATCTGAATGACTTTGCATGTCAAGGAAATGGTCTGTGTGGAAAGGTGACATATCTGTGTGACCTCTTGTAGGTATATTATTGGGAAGAAAGGAGAGACAAGGAAACGACTGGAATCCGAGACAAAGACATCAGTTAACATCCCCAAGCAAGGGGTGGAGGGACCAATAGGTGAGGCTCTGTTACTTACTCATTTATCTTCTGTTCACTGCCTCCATTCAAATTCTCCAAAAAAAAAAAAAGATCAGCATCAGAAGGCCTTGTGCTTCCATATCAGTTACGTTTTTGATATTGTAATATGCTTATTACAGCCTATTTATCTACAAGGGGGTAAGAAAGAGCAGGAAGCATAACAGCCAAATATAATCCATTGTATATTGTTAAAGCCAAGCCAGGGATTGAAAACGAGGGGTTTAGTACACCTTTAAACAACTGTTGACTCTTTAGAGGAAAACTCCAGCCATTTTCAACCACCAGGGTCATTGAGTGCTGTCAGTAGGAAAAAGAACAAGAAAATGTGGTATAACATAGACTAAATAGTGGACCAGCAGTTCAAACTAACCTGGGAGAACAAGTTACTGAAAGCAATGAAATTAAGGTAAACTGCCCCCACTGGTTAGCAGTAGCTGCTGATTTTCAAATCAGTCTGTTGTACCAAATTGTCTTGTTATTTTCCCTGCTGACAGCACTTGATAACCTCAAACAGCAAGGTAGTGAATAGCTGTAGTTCTCTTTTAATGCTCAACACTAAGTTGTAAATCGCCTTTGCAGTGAACTAATTGATTGATTAATTGTTTTATTTCAAATGTTAAATGGTGTAGTTTTGACCTAAGGTGTTCATGGTTTTCACAGAGAACTCTTCAAGAACACCGCCCTTGACCTTATTCATTCTGTGTGGAGACCAGTTGTGTCTGAAAATATCCAATGCCAGGTTGCTAATTTTATTTGTTTTTTTAGACCCACGGTGCCTGCACTGCTGCAACTGTCTGCTGTTTATTCAGCAGGTCCCTAACCAAGAACTAAAATATCTTCAGCGTTTCAGCTATTTAAAGTTGCCAGCTGCACCTCATGTTTTGAAACTATGAGAAAGTTACTTTCAATCTATCTGTATGGCCTTCCACTAACAGGTGTTTATCTTCTTTGTTTAGTTTAGCCTTACTGGCAGATAGAATGGTTTAGGAATTCAGTAAGCAGGCCTAGATAGATGGCACATTTATCTTTGTTTTGCACCGTGTTTTGATCTTTTTTCTCAGCCACGGATGTATGCCAGTTGTGACTGTCCATGTGTTCAGATCAGAACCTCAATATGTCTGTTTGCAATTGGAATATTGAAACTGAAAATGGGAAGATCTCCATTATAGATCTGTCATTCAACTGGTCCTTGCCAAATACTCCTGAGTCAAAATATGGTTTGCCGTTGGCAGACCTGATACTCAGGGAAGAACACTAACATGCAGTGCAACCTCAGGCCATATGCAGTGACATACACTATCTGTAGGTTGCTCTCACAGCTTGAGTACACATGGCCAAGTTCCTCACTGGTAGGCACGTGCGGCATAGAGGTCACGTGCCGTGTTTTTGTGTTCTTTTGCGCACACAAGTGATCACAGGGGCGCAGAGGGCATCTGTGGCGTCGGCGGTCACGCGGCTCGAGGTTCTCATCGACAGCTTTCGGAGGAAGCAGCCCTTCACCCACTTCCTGTCTTTTGCTTTGAACCACCCAAGCATTCAGGAGGGCTTCCTGAAGTTTAAGGAAAAGGTCTTAGAGCAGTGCTCACAGGTAATGGGTTATTCTGGGCCATTTTTTTTTTATAAAGCGGGTGGAGGTTTATGATTCAATTGTCTGCAGGCTGGTTTGAAGTAACAGGGAGCAGTTTAATTCATACTGCTTTGCTTTGGCTCTGCTCCAGCCTTGCCCTGTCTGGTTTCCTCAGTTTAAAAATAATCACACTTGTTTTTTTCCCTTTTTTTTTTTTTGGGTTCACCACCACCCCTTCCTTGTTTTTATTTGGAATTAAAGTACAGGACAACCATTGAATCCCATTTTTGGAATGCTTTAAGCAGTCGTGCTGTCAGTGGGCATTGAAGTGAGGGTTGGGGTCATACTAATGCAACATGGGTGTCTATTGTGAGCAATGAGAACCCCAGGTTTAGTGGCCAGTAAGACTTAATATGACAATGCTAAATTCAGATTGTAAATTCAAAGTCTTCTGATTGGATGGTCATGAAAATTTGCCTACTGATACTTATGATTCAAATTTTCCAGAAAAGTAATTGTGGCCTAGTCTGATGCATCAAATGCTTCCCCATCATTTCACTTTGTGCAAAGCACCTGAAACGTATCCATTTGGACACGTTTGCCTCCCGTTGGGCAGATACGTGCAGCTTCAACCAGTTGCTGCTGCTTGGAGGTGACGTATGTTTTGTGTTGGAACGCACCGTTTGAGTTCAATGTCATGCCCCAACAACAGTGGTCATGTGCTAAATCGACAATATTCAGTAAAATTGCCCTGCAACATTGCTTAAAAAGTTTAAAGCATAAAAGTAAATGACAGGCTTGCCTACGTGGTCTCTTCAGTCTGTCTCTGGTCTCTTCACAGTAATAATTTTGAATATGAAAGTCATGTTTACTCAGTTAATACAGAGCCCCACTTCAAAGCAGTGAAAGACGGAAAGCCAGCAGAGCTTAGGGAGCCAAGAACAGGAAGAAAAAAACGGCGTTTATTTCATAGAAAAGACAAAAATCAACAACATTCAACCTTGTATTGTATCTTGTGAAAACACAATTAATGAAGGTGTCGTCTTTTGTTGTATTTTTGTTGGTGCCGCCTGCCTAGGATCTCGGCGTGGATGCCAGCATCTTTCAGAACCCTGCCAAGCTGCATCTAACAGTGGGCACGTTGGCACTGCTCAGCGAGGCAGAAGTACAGCAGGCTTCTGAGCTATTGGAGCAGTGTCAGGACTTTATCAGGTGGGTAGCCTGGCATCACATCACACACGACTGCCACCTTTGGTGCCAAGGGGGCATTGTCAGGTCATTTTCTCCATGGTTGAATTCATTTGGCACAGCATGCTGTGTATGAATTTATTTGCTCTTATATATTGGAATCTTGTTTTTGTGCCATACAGCCTCTAATTGCACCTCATGATGTTATGTTAACACAATTATGGCTCAATGAAGGTTTTATTCAGCCAGCTGTCTGTGGCTTTAATTGTATCATTCTGATGGATTTGATCTTTATGTCTTAAATCAATTTGTTTCTTAACTGCAGAGATCTAACAAAGGGGAAGCCCCTCCCGCTGGTTGTGTCCGGTATCGAGTACATGAACGATGACCCCTCCATGGTAGACGTCCTCTACGCCAAGGTTCAAGTCAAGGATGGCGCTGACACGTAAGTATGGGTAATTTGATCAGCATAATAGACCCGGCAGGATATCCAATTAGGCATTTCATTGTTGGCACCATTTGTAATCCCCAACCCCACCGCGCGCACACACACACACACACACACACACACACACACACACACACACACACACACACACACACACACACACACCAATGACAACACAATCCAAGTGAATCTGCCACCTCTGCTCACACACCAACACCAAAATCTTCAGCTCACCGGCTACAAGTAGATCCCAACCTGTAAGAGTAGCTTTCCAAAGGGTCAAAGTAGATGTAAATGAATCTCATTTGTCATAAAATTGTCATAAAAGGTAGATCAGTTGGTCAGTATGAAATCAAAGGTAGACATCTTGTCTGGTACAGAATGATTACTTCCCCAGTTTTACTGCTCTGTGTGTTGAGCTATGAGTTCATGTTAATGGTCACCATGTGCACATCAGATTTAGGCTGTGACTATGGAAAGCGAAGGATCAATTAAAGTGCAGAAATTCTTTTTCTCCCCCCAAATTTAGATTTGGATTTTGCAATACACTTTGAGTTTGTAAGATGGTAAAGGATGCATCATATGTCTTTAGGACTATCAATAACAGTGATGTGTAATGGTAAAAAAGCTCTCGGCCACATTAATTTAGTCTAAGTAGGAAAAATGATTGGAGACTCCTGGTATAGGCTCACTCCAGGCTCCCCAGTGTTTTTATTGTCAGTCACCCTGAGACCAGTTATTTCAGAATGTGTTGGGATATGTCTTATTAACAGATTTTCATGTAGTCCAGAGATATTTATGCTTTGTCATGCAGTATGAAGTAGCCAGCACTTTGAAAGCTGGCTCTTAATCAGTCATGTATACTAGAGGTGACGTGAATAAACAGATTCATTTTGCAGCCCAGCAATGTTTGCTTGATAACTTGACTTAGTGAGTGTGTTTGCATCGTAACCTCTTAACCGCATGGGTAGTGCCGCTTCAGCCTGTATAAGTGACTGTAAGTGTTGTTTACACTTATCAAGTGTTGAGTTCTCATACATGTAGTGGTATTGTGCAGGCTGCAGGTGATTGCTGACAGGTTGGTGGAGCACTTTGTGTCCTCTGGACTGATGGTGAGGGAGTGGGACCGTGTGAAGCTCCACGCCACCGTCATGAACACGATCTTCAGGAAGGATCCCTCAGGTGAGCCTCAAACCCGGTTAGTTCACCTCTGTCTGCAGTATTGGTGTCAGAAAGTCTTTATTTTTTTTTTTTTTGTGAAGCGCTGTGAAGTAAATGCTCTATTTCAATACGTACCCCTGCTCTGCTAGCGCCCTCTTCTGAACCTGGCTGTAATGAACCCGTTGTGCAGAATCCAAATTATGATACACATATTATATTTCAATGCAAATGTTGTGTAATTGGGCTGCTCTGAGATCTTTGAGATCTCCGACTTGTCCAGCTGTATTAGCTGCAGCCAATGGCTTTCAGTTGATTTATTGCAGGCAGCTGGTCTTAGCTGCTGCCTACCTGTTAGCCAGGAGAAATCTGATTTCCAATCGCATTATCTGGGTCTCTTAACCGGATTATTAATAGTTCGGTTTGATTTTAGTCCAACTAAGGTGTATGCATGCATTTCAAAAGTCTGATTTTAGTTGAACTAAGGCAATCGTTTGATGTTCTCTTAGTGCATGTAAACGTACTGACTGCAGAGACTGCACTGACTGTGTTTGTTTGGTTGCAGTGCCTTTGTCACTTGTCAACAATGTTAGTTCCCCCCCCCACACACACAGTGTTAGTTCCAATAATGTTAGTTCCTGTTCACTAGGTTTATTTAGCACAGTGGCTCTATCTCAGTGTGCGCCCTTACAGACGGAAACGGAAGCGTGGTTGCAATGTGACTAGAGTGTTGTTAATTGGACGATTTATCGCAGGTGGTATCTCAATCATGCAAACAGCAAGGTGAGCACTCACAGCCTTGCAAACTCATTCACTGATCAGCATTAGTTAGTTAAGTCCGTGAGGGCTCAGGGCTTAGTTTGCAGGGACATTGAAACTCAGCCAATCACTGTCCAGATGTCCATTTATAAAGTACATTGCCTTAGACTCGCAGTAAAACCAAGTCTGTAAAATGAGAGCAGATGTCTCCTGGCTGTGTGGTGCCCCAGTGTCCATGTGCCACTGCAATAAAAAAAAAAACAAACTAACAAGCTTTGTTGTTTTTGTGGTGTTGTTTTTCTTTGTTGCCTTGGCAAGCAGAAGCATGTTGCTCTCATCTGAAGTCACAGTCACCCTATGTTATCCCCAGTTAATCAGTGTTGTCATTCATCACGCAACCATTAGACAGTTAGCCGTAGCTGTAGCAGCAGCAGCAGCCCCCAGCGCTAATGACCACAGAGCCCCTCTGGGTGGCCATGCTGTGCAGAGAGCGCAACAGTTGGCTGATTCAGAGGCCCTTGTTGACGAGCTTGCCCTGGCCAGAGCGCCACTGACGCAAGGAGGGCTCGTGTTCAAGAACACTCTGAACAACATGTTGACTGGGAATGGGTAGAGGTGAAAAGAACGGGGGGGGGTTGAGGGGGTGACAGGAGGTGGAGTTGGGGAGCGTAGGGGGACTGAGCTGGGGCTGGACATCAGCAGTGATCGTAACCTCTCTCTCTCTGTTCCTCTCTCCCTCTCTCTCTTTTTCTCTCCCTCCCTCTCTCTCTCTCTCTCTCCTTCCCTCCCTCCCTCTCTCTCTCCCCCTCCCTCCCTCCCTCCCGCTCTCTCTCCCTCTCTCTCTCTCTCTCTCTCTCTCCCCCTCCCTCTCCCTCTCCCTCTCCCTCTCCCTCTCTCTCTCTCCCCAATGGGCTCCCAGCTTCATTGTTTGGCTGCACGGGGTCCTGATGAGGAGCTTGGCTGCTCCTGTGTGTGTTTTCCAGTCAAGGGGAACAACAATGGGGCCCTTTGAGCTTGGATGTGGAGCCCATCCAAGTGCCCGTCCAGAACAGAGAGGGCGGGGCAGGGGCAGTTGCGGTGTATTCAGGCTGCCTTTTGAGCAACAAAGAGTGGCCACACTCTGCTGTCAAATGCTGTCTACCGGTCCAGCCCGGCGCCCGTGTTATAATTGTGTTGTTGTTGTTGTTGTTGTTGTATTTGTTGTTGTCTTTGACACACTTGTGGTGATGCAAGTGAGTTTAGCTGCTTTATAATATTCAGCCTGGCCTGGTATGTTTGTGCTACAGCAGCTGCTGCTGACCCCCTAACTCGCTTCCCTGAAACACATTCTTTTGAATTAGGCCAGGTTAGAGTGTAAACATGTTTGGTATTATAATTTGATTCATTTCTTCAGTGGCATTGCAAAATAGTGGAAGTTTCATGTGATTGTAAGGGATGTGTGTGTGTGTGTGTGTGTGTGTGTGTGTGTGTGTGAGTGAGAGTTTTTAAGTTCCGTTAAAGCTGTTTGTTTTCTGTTTTTCAGCTGAAGACAGGAGCAGTCTTGGAAAACAAAATTCCAAAGACCGCGAGGCATTTGACGCAAGAAACATATTACAGGTTAGAACAAATGACATGAGGGTAGCTCAAAAATGTCTGAGTATCCAGTTGCCAGTTTTCAGTTGAAGTTTGAAAAGATCTTAAGTGTTTGGTTGAGTCTCACATTCAGGTCAGTATTGAAATACAGCCTGGAGCTTCAACTTCAATCTGAGACAATTGACTGCAGGTCATGCAGCATGCTTGCAATGGAACATGAACTTTCTGCTCTCGTGTTGTTAATGCTGTCACCTAGTGGTACTTTTAAAATAAAACACGTTGTTTTTCTGAACAGTTCTTGGTTATGAAACAGTATCAACTGGTATTTACTTTTAGCCTCAGTATTCTTAGAAGGTCCAAGGATTTATTTGTAAGTTTTGTTTACGAAATGTAATTACAGTGGCATCAAGAGAACAGTGTTTTCCAGATCTTTTTATCCGGTGTTTTTAATTGTGCTACTGTGTTCCAGTGTTTTTTAAAAGTAAAAATAACACACAAGTTTTGGTATCAGCATGCCAGCATATTCCCTTCATTAATGTTTAAGTGATGTGGTCAGTACAGCATATACATTGTGTATGAACTAAAGTTTCAATGAGGCTGTCTCTCTTTTTTTTTTTTCTCTCTCTATCCTTTCTGACTATTGCAGACCTTTGGTGCGTATAATTTTGGCGAGTTTGAGTTGAATGCTGTGCTGATATCACAGAGGTACTCCTCAGACTGTACTGGGTACTATTCTTCAGCTGGCAAGGTCACGTTCTCCTGATGTAGCACCAAAAATGTCTGGATTCCCACAATGGTAGGAACCTACCCCCCTGACGTGATTCAGTGTGGCAACAGCATCATGGTGCTTGAATGGTTTTATGTTCACTAATTTGCATTTATAGATTTTTCTTATGTTCTAGTTCTGTTGTGTACCATTGTGACCTGGGTTGGCTGTTCTTGCTGCCTTGAATAGAAGCATCTGCTTCAGAGCAGTTCATTTAAAGTGTTTACTTTATACTCCAGTTGTGGCTGTTGTGGTGTCGGGTGGAAAAGGAGCAAAAGAATTTGGTACAGTGTCGACTGAATAGCCTAGAGCTGAAGCTAGCTGGATGGGCCAATAAGCAACTGAAATATAAGTGAGCTTATGGCCCCATTCAGTTAGCGTTAGCGAGAAGTACACTATTCTGTCTTGTACCAAATTCGGTTCCTCTTACCACCAGTATATTTTAGATCCAGCATCGTACTGATCCTGACAGCATCATAATGACCACAGCAGTAACCAGTGACCTCTAAGTAACCACATAGTCAATTGGTTTGCAATAGCACAATACATAAAAGGCATTGTAATTAGTTAATTTGTGAATACCACATAATTCTTCTTTTAATGACGGAAATATTTTGCGTCTGCGGCCATTTCACGACAATAAAAAGCACTTCCTTAAACACCTTAACACAACCTGAATCATCAAAGCAATTCATGTTCACAGTGTTCATGGAAGGACTGCAATGGATATGACTGACTCAGTCCCAAAAAAAATTGAACTTGATATCCTTCATCGTCTCGTTGTAGACAGCATCAAAATAATCTGACTGGGCTTTGGTCAGCATGTTCTTCCAATCCCCAGCAGTGCCTGGAGGAATAGAAACATAGCATGAGTAACACTTTAAAATAACTTTCATTAATATATCATTAACAAATCTTTATTAGCTATGAACAAATCATTTTAAGGATTTGTTAACATGGACTAATGCTCAAAGCTCAAGTCATTTGTTTGTGAAGGGATATGTTGTAAGGATCCCTGAAAATGCAGTACAGATAATTTTTAAACACATTGCAAACCTGTGGTCACCAGTCTTTTAAAGCCCAAGATCCCTGACCTCGACCCTGACCAAAGACTATATCTAACTCTATCATGAGTGTCAGAGCAGTTCCTGTGCAATAAATGCATTATCTTGGACACAAAAAAGTCATACTGCATTTTATTACAGAAATGCAATATTTCTGACACATTATATTCATAAGGGGAATGTAAATATTTTCACAGATGTCTAATTCACCAAAATGTCAACTGCACTCTGTTGCACTGATCAGTGTGAAAAGTGCTCTTGCCTTTGATAGCGACATTCTGTTAGGTTGTTAGAGTGTACGAGAGTCCACGTACAAACACTGAACTACACTTGCAGCTTTTATGCGGCAGGTTTGCTGTTTATATTTTGTTGTGACTCACCAGACAGTTTGGAGTGGAAGTGGCATCAGTTTCATCCAGTAAAGGCAAACAATGTCGAGCTTTTGCTCTCAAGCCGATCGAGTTGATCAATTTGACAACCAGTGTCATAACACGAAAGAGATCATTCACAAACTTGGAATCAGTCGCCCATTGTGGCACAGTGCTGTTTCTAGTGCACACGCAGTGAAATGCACCCCTTGAATGTATTGGCATTAGTTTATGAAAGAACACAATACTATTTTCATAACGTTTAAACATGTTTAAAATAAGTAAATAGGCCTATCCTCACCCTTACTCTGCTCTGTCATTTCTATTGAATGCATCCACTACTGCTAGTTCAAGTGAGGGAGGGTGAAGGCAAAACCAAAAATTAGTCAGGCTAATGTTTTTCCTAATATTTCCAGGATCTATCTGGAAAGTATCAAAGATCGACAGGTTGGTGACCCCTGCTGATAGCAGTCACACTAGCAAACACATGGACTATCTAAGCTTTTGTATATTTTGGAATTGTGATTAAGTAATGATTTATTCATAGCTAATACTGGTTTCGTAATGGCTTAATAATGAATGTTATTTTAAAGTGTCACCATAAAGTTTGAGTAAAAAATATGTTACTGAGTAACAACTTTTTTCCCTACTCAGCATTGCATTTAATGCCTTGAAGTTCCAAACACGATCAAATCACTGTACATACCTTTTCTCAAAAACTCTGACTTCCTCTGGTCATAGATCTCATTTGGCACCAAGGAATAGTTGGACATCTTGTTTTGTTTCATGTTTTTGAACACACAGTGATTGGCTATCTTTTCAATGACTTCTTCACTCAAAGATTTTCCCAGGAAACAGGATAGTTTACGGACAGACTCCTTGAGATCCTGTCAATGCAAGCAAAAGTCAAAATCTGTAACAATAACCATTAGTGAAGCAGGATTCCTTTATTGCAAAGTCTAAGTCCTAGGAATTTCCATAAATATCAACAGACTTACCATTATCATCTCTTCATAAAAGATGCATAAAATATTTTCTTGGTCCTTGGCATGTATCCATCCCTTCACATGGTCAAACCAGGTGCCATATATTGCTGTACAAGTGAAAATGATTCAGGATCTTTATACTTGCAAACTTTTCTGATGAAAAGTGTTAAAAGTAATCCTATGCAAGTCGAGGGATTTTTTTTTTTTTGGTCTACAAAGCTCTGTGAACTAACTACTGGTAAATGCTAAATACTGGTAAATACTAATTCCCTAGTGTACCTATAGACTTGAAGCTAAAGCTGTTGGCTTAGATCATAAATATGGTAATCAAGCCTTGCTTTAGACCTGCACATATGTATGTGAATATTCCTTTAAATTATTATTTTTTTTTATGTGTTTTAGCTTTTTCATTGACACATTCAACTCACTTAAACTGATATTTTAATCAAAGGGGGTCATATGGAAAACCTATTTTTCCTCAGCTGTGTTGAAGTAGGAGAGCTTGTACATGACCACAGAGCAGTCATAAACATGAAACATGGCTGGTACAGGTGAGTGGTGAGTTGAATGTGTCAATGAAAAAGCTAAAACACATAAAAAAAAATAATAACTTCCTCATTTGTGAATGGGCGAATTTGACCATTGGGCGAATTTGAAGCCTGGTTATGATGTCACGTCACAAAACAACAGAAGCTCAACTGTGGTTGCTAAATAAAGGTGCCATTTGATGAAAACTGACTGACTATTTCGATCCCCAGTCTAAATAGGAGATTGTAATCGGGCTTGTAAAATTGCAGCTGACCTTGTTTTATACTCTTAGTGATATAAACATTTATATTCATAGTTTTATAAACAAAATTGAAAAATTATGGTTTCTGTTGATCTGTGAGGACGAGTAAAGACTTGTTCATGAAAAGTAAAATAAATAATAATAATATAATAAATGTGTAATAATTATGATTCATATAAATGTCCCATACTTTCTCCCTTCAGGAACTTTTCCATGAACTGATCCACTGTTCCAGGATTTACCAGGAAGGAAGCCATTCCATAGTAGTAGAAAGATGAAGTGAAGACATCCTTTGGGTGTCGTAAGGCATACAAGACCTGGAGGGATTACAAATAACAATAATGTATCACAGAATTCTTCCACCCAAACCATCGATACATTTATTGGACAAATGAATCCTAATTTATAGGATTTTCAGGAGCCACATTTTCCTGTCAAAGTGAATATAGATTTAACAAATATCAGTGTTGATACCTTTGGCTTGACTTTGAAGAAAGACTCTGGCATCATGTTGTGGTTGAAGTGAGTTGCAAAAATCCGTGGAGAGGGTCTCTCCTCCAGATTAAGCATTCTCGCTCTGCCCCCCTCTAACCATGGGACTCTGTCCCAGTTTGGAATGGTTTGAACAGGAGTGAGATCCCCCTCACTCTTGATCAGAGGAACAATCTCCTGCAACCATGTTGTGCCTACATGAACATGAAACATTAATAAAGGTGTATACTCAGTCTCCTGAACACATATTTCTTTGATTTCTTTCATTTATGTCGACTCTTTCTGATCTCTGCCCAGGGATGAACCATTTAGTATTTTAGTTGTCATGTTAAATTACTGAACTTGCAATTCTTTTGATGCCCACTAAAAACTTTGACTCAACCTACCTTATTTTGGGTAGGTAACAATTATAATGTCATCTGGCCGGAAGTTGAAGTGTTCGTAGTACTTCAGGCATTCGGGTGGATATAGATTCTTAGGGACATAAACTCCCTTATAGACTGAGTGCAACTCGGCTTCTGTCATGATATTGCACAGACAAACTTGGTTGAAACCAGGTGAAACTGATCTGTCGGCTCACTTTATGAAGCACACCTTATAGTGACAGAATCAAGTGTGTGCATGCGCCAAAAGAAAAAGAAGCGACATTCCTCAAATAATTTTCATATGAGTAGGCTTTCAGCATCTCTCATATTACACAATGTAGTCTTTGTCACTGTAAACGTTGGAGAGAATCTGTTCATGCTTCAAACAGGTCTGGGCAGTTCAGCAAAAAATTTATCAAACTGACAGTTGTAAACTTTAATTGACAATGATCAAGTGTGACCTCTTGATTTTGACTGATGCTACTCTTGCAGGAATCACAGGCAGACAGGACAAATGGGTTCACAGCTTCTCGTTTATTAAACTGGCAAGTAATGGCACATACAAAACAAGATGTCAGTGCGGTAGCTGTCAACTTTCTGGCTCCGCCAGCATAACGCAATCTAAACAATACAAATAGTGTATTCTATATTAAATATTTTTTGTGATCGTATAGTTTTAAAAAATGACTAACTTCTATTCTCACAGTAAATGGCGTATAGTGAAGATGATTCCAAGGGCCTGGCACTGCTAGGGGGCCCTAGAGAACATTTTAATATTATAATCAATCAATAATTTTCTGTCATAGGGCCCAAAATTTCTAGCGGCGCTGCTGCAGTCAACTAAAGATGATTTTGATTTGTAGTTTAATCGCACAGCCCTAATCACAATAACAATTGATATTGGTCGACATGGAAAAATATATTGTTAACCAATTTTTTGCCATATTGCCCAGCCCTAGCCTCAAGACAAACTTCTTCAAACAAACCAGTAAAACAAAAACAGTGGCACTTTATACCGATATACATCTTATGTACCGATATACATCTTGTTTCCATTGTTTTGTATGTTTCCATTGAGCGCTGTGGACATTTGACTCGCAAAAAGGAAAGAAAGAAAAAAAAATTCCCTACCAAATGAAATCATATATACCTGCTATTTAAATAGTCTCTGACAACTTGAAGGTCAAGTTACATACTCAAATATATTCACTGATATTTCCATTATAATGAGGGATGAACACGTACTACAGGTCTACAAAAAACAAGGATACAAGGAAATTTTATTGCCACGTGTATATGGTTACTGGGGGGCGGGGGCAGGGGGTGATTGCTGCTACAGTCCCACATTGCTGCTTACAACTGTAACTTGTATATAGTGCTGTCCCTAGATTTGACAAAATATTTGCAAAAATGTGAGTGGAAGACTCAATTTTCCCCTACATCAATGATGGACAAACTATCGCCAGGTTGCCAATTGCAGCCCATTGCTCTCTTTCATGTGGCCCACCATTAAGGCTAAAAATAAGATGTAATGTTTGGCCCATTGTTATATTGATCTAGTACTCAAGCCCATTCTCCATTGAAAAGATCATTTAAGATCATCTGAGTTATTGTGACATCTTTCTGTCAGTAGTACCATTCAGCACATGTAGAATGTTTTAGACAGCATGGGAGTTTTCAGATTTAAAATGCAGTTTCTCTTTCACTTGTAACTGGTTGAAAACTGGTGCTCTTCAGTTTGCAGTGGCCCTTGGCAGCTTAGATTTTTCAGTATGTGTCCCGCAAACAGAAAAGTTTGGCCACCCCTGTTCTACATGATGCTGTAGTTCTGAATGAAACTGCTGACAAACATGTTACACTAACTTAGATGGGCAAATTATCTTTTCAATGGAGAATGGGCTTGTGTAATAGATTAATATAACAATGGGTCAAATTAAATTATTTTTAGTCTTCGTGGTGGGCCACATGACAGAATGGGCTGCAACTTGCCCCCGGGTTGTAGTTTGATGTAAGAGTTCCTTGCTGTTTTATCTATGACAGGTCAGCACAGACTTTTGTAAGTCGCTTTGGATAAAAGCATCTGCCAAATGCCTAAATGTAAATGTAAATGTTCTTGCAAATGCTGTATATTTATACTTATTTCATACTGAATGAAGGGCTCTTACAGCTCCCATATTGACATATGGGGAGCTGTAAGAGCCCTTCATTCACCCCGTAATGAGTCATTGGACCATCACTGGACCACCACCAGACTACAAAACTGCTAAGTTTACCTTTACATTATGAAAACTTGCCTACTTTCCCTTTAATACATCAGCAACACACGATAGAATGTGATGTAAAAGAGCCACACCGGTGCTAGCTGATTCGCATTCCAAATTTCAGGGGAACACTAAACACCCTGCTGTCATCCAGGGGTGTGCTACGTTCAGAGATATTAGTCCCGTTTACACTGTGGGCCATCATCCCAGGAACTTTGGCCCAGGGTACAAGCACCAGGTGTGGCCCACAGTATAAATAGGGCTTAAATACTTTATTCATGTTTCTCCAACCAAAAGGATCTATAGAAGGGTGCCTTGGCATAGCCTAATAAAAATTCATGTTAAAGTTCACACCTGTGCCATCAAGGAACTTGTCCATGAACTGATGCACTGTTCCAGGAGTCACATGGAATGAGGTGATTCTACTGAAGGGAAAGATGACATGAAGACATTCATGAAGACCTGACAGGATTAAAAAACAACACACTTTCCCAAACAAGCCATTATAAAATTAATATTAATTTTAAAGCTATGTTTCCCTAAGAGATTAAAGAAGCTTTTTAACACTTTGTGACACTTCAAGTTGTTAAAGCTTTTAAGAAAGCATTATAATGTCTTTTGAGTACAGCTATGAGTATGTATAAACAGTAAGGCCGTTAATATTTATGTCATTATAAGGCTTTATGACTGAAGTTTAACCCTTTATGAATGTGTTAATGTGTTAATAATTCCTTATGAGTATATTTCCTGTTATCTGAATGACCAGGAAGGTACTGCTGAAATGAGTGTAGGATGTTTACTGTAAGTTAGTGCAGGGACTTAAGCATTTTCCTTTTACACAATCAGAAGGATCCAGATGAGCTACGCTACAACATCTTTGTTATCCTGTCTCAACCTCGTGGGCGAGACAGAAGAGTAACTTAGTCTGATAGTCTTTAGACTTCACTCTGTTACTTCAGCTTTTTATTGAGGTTATTTCATCTATTATTCCATCCAATCAACAATTGTAATCCAATTTATAATAAATCATTGATCCTGATCCAACGCAACTGAGACGTCCAATCTTCTATTCTGCTGGAAAGAAAACACAACTCAACTTTAAGGTGAACAGTGACTTCAGGTGAAAAGTCAAACTGGGAAAAAACACCAAAATCTAACAATAATGTGGTCAGTTCTTTCCATGTTAATAACCATTCTTTTAAGAATCCAACTGTGTTGCTATTCTAAATAGCTAGTTTTGTATAGATAAGCCAAAGATGACAGAACTCTATCTATCCAGTATCTTTGGGTAAGCCACAGGTTTACATCTTCCTTTTAAAGGAAAACTCTGGTGTGAATTAATCAATAGCCCTGTTCAAGGTCACTGAGTTCTGTCTGTAGGAAAAAGGCCCAGAAAATCTGATACAACGTATCAGACTGAATAGCGAGCAGAAATTAATTTTAACTGAATAGGGCATAGTGAAATGAAACATTCAGTGTTAGCTCACGATTCACTATTTGGGGTATGTTGTATCACATTTTCTCAATCTTTTTCCTACCGCCAGCACTTGGTGACCTCTAACAAAAGGGCTATAGACTGATTCACACCAGATTTGTCTTTAGAAAAACAGTTGGGTTGTAGTGTTCAGGAGCAATACTATCATCTGGCCAGCAGGGGTCATCATATCATAGACCAGCATCCTTCCAAGAGATGTGTGGGACGTGACGGACGACTGTGAAGAGAAATTCTTTCATATTGCTAGGACAAAAATAAAAGTGGAATCCTAAATAATGTATATGTATGGGGCGAAGGCACATGTGCCTCTGCATGTGTTAATGAGTGCACCCACTCAAATGAACATGTATGGCCTGTGAAGTAAAGAGACCTTGATGTTCATGTACAACAGAGGACAAGGTTGTTTTTCAAGGACTTACAGGCAATTTAGGAAATGCTCTGCTGTCTGTGTAACAATCTTGTGTAACGGAGTAGTAAGAATTGTGTGTGTGTGTGTGTGTGTGAGAGAGAGAGAGAGAGAGAGGAAGTATGTGTGTGTGTGTATCTGTGTGTTTGTGTGCGACAGAGAGAGGCCTGCAGAGTCCAAAGCTGCTTAGTATGCACAGAGGGCAACAGCATGTGGGCACAAGTCATACTGAGCTCAGAGCTCAGTGCTGTACATACACACACAAACACACACACACACACACACACACACAGACACACACACACAGGCAAACACACAGGCATGCGCACAAAAGAGATCCTTTCTGCAGATAGACATACCCAAACATACACACAGACACACATACACACGCACACACACACACACACACACACACACACATAGCACTCACTCAGCATATCAGTGGTATATTTTCCTGGGCATTTGTGCACCATAGACACTGACAGCTATGCAAATGCAGCAGTCAGAAAATCCCAGTCAGTGAACCATTGATTTTCCTCTACCTCTTCGTGATCCCTTTATGCTAGAGAGTCACTCAAACAGGCACTCGCACACACACACACACGTTTTCACTTTATGCTAGAGAGTCACTCAAACAGGCACTTGCGTACACACACACACACACACACACGCACACACATGTTTTCACTTTATGCTAGATAGCCACTCTCACAGGACATATCTCTCCCATATACAATTGCTTATTGTTTCTCAAGGGGGAAATGCCCTCATTAGTACCAAACCAACAGAAAAAAATGCACACACACCACACACACGTTAGTCAAGCAGCAGGAATGTACTTATTTAATAACACACACACACACACACACACACCTTAGTCAAGCAGCAGGAGTGTACTTATTTAATAACACTGTACTCCATTTTAAAGACCAACACAAAAAATAATTTGAAGAACACTATATCTATCTACACTATATCATTTAAAAAAACAGATAGATGAAAATTTAATTTAAATGTCCTTTACTGTATAGTGTATTGGAAATTAGGTCTTCATTTGCATATGAGAGACACCTATAGGCTTGTCTGCTCCTTCTCATAACGATTAGACCGTGCTGACTGCACCTTGTCAATATGGCTTGTGTTCATTTATGGCTCTGCAGTGATTAGCGTCTCCAACCACAGCAGCTCTGAAACCGTGGTGTTTATGTCCTGTTTTTTTCTCACTATAGACTGTTATGTGCTGTGCCAGGTTGATTTTCAAGTGATTTGTTGGCCTACTGTTGATTGAATTATCATATCTGTCACTTACCCGATATACCGTGTCTCTCATTCTTATGATTTACAGAATGTTTATATGTTGGTATTTGCACTGATGAAAAAACATGTTTATCTAATCTATATCGTGAAATTTTCCATTATTATCTGTTGACAAAGGTGAGGGGATTTTGCGCAGCGCTGTGATTTTCAACCAGTTGTAAGGTCAATGTTATTTTGAAAGCAAGCTAAGTCTGATTACATTACATTAAGAAGTGGGCTAGCTGTCTCAGCAACAAATTATGAAACAATCTCACAGGAACTTCAAAAATCTGCCATTAGCATTAGAGTATCTACCATTTACTCTCTGCCTTGTACTGTGTGAAGCTACGCAGATTTCCATCTTATTTTCAGAATCAGCTTTTGTTTTATATCCATGCTGTCTGTGCTCTTTGTGTAGGTGCGATGTTCCACCTCAGCATGGACAAGCTTAGGTGACATTTCGCGCTTGTTAAGAGCTTTTTATTTCCCCATCACCAACACCCCCTTTCAAACCCCCACCCCCTCTATGTTCACTGCTCAGCCAGCATCTTTCTGAGGGATGTGGAATAAGCAAGCCTGCCATCCACCCTTAATTAGTTGGCTTTCGACTTCCCGCAGTGAGAGGCACCACCAGTAACCCCCAGCGGACTGAGGTTTTGCTCTGAGGGCTCTCTGAACAGGGCTTGATAAATGGCTTTCCAGAGGCTAGCTGGTGGTATCATTAGACAGTTGGGGTGTGCTTCGCTTCACATCTGTGTCATCATCGTGGCCTTCTCCTCCTCGTCTTGTCATTGGACTGCACCAAGGAGGGGATGCCTGCCCATTGGCTAGTGTTTGTTCGTCTGCCCACTCACTCACTTCCCCCAGGTGTCAGCAGGGATGTGTCAGAGACCCAGAGACCCAGTCATTCTATGACAAGAATCACAAAAGTATTCTAATCAGTGACAGTATTATTGCTGCTACATTCTAGAGGTGTTTGCCAGTGGAGTGGTTGCTATGACTGCTAGACATTGTATTATGTACATTTGTATGTACAATCTACATTTCTCAGCTTTTCGCATGAAATCAGCTTCTGCATGAAATGAGGATTCAAAATCCCTCACATGGCTTTGAACTGACAAGTACAAATCACAACGTACGTAGGTTATGATTTTCGGTAACACTTTACTTGAAGGTGTCTACATAAGAGTCACATGTGCATGCCATTAGCACGACATAACACAGATCATGAACATTAATGACACTTTTGTAATGGTAATGACTGTTATCATTAAGTGTCATTCAGTTTTTGTCATGTAGAGTTGACACTGTTTGGAGTGCAGACACTACAAAAACTGAACAGTCATAAACATGAATGAAGTGTCATTAATGTTCATGATACGTGTCATGTCATGCTAACGACAGCCTCATGTCACAATTATGTAGATACCTTCAAATAAAGTGTTACCTGATTTTCTTTATCAAGAAATCATATCATAGAAGAAATCATATCATAAAAGTCATCTTCAGGTCACATTCTAATATGTGGCAAGGTTATGGGTAGAGTGCAATGATATGGCCTGTGTACTGGGAACTGCACAGTGATTTTCAACCAATTTTTGGCAGCCTTGCTGTCTACCGAGACACACAAAGCCATCTTGAAACAGTGCTACTGGGTGATGGCAAGCTGTCAAGGTGTTCCTCAGTGTCACCTCAGGGTGACGAAAAGCAGTGTGTTTGAAAATCGACGCTCATATATTTTCATGGAGTACTCTCATGCGCATTCTCCACACTCCCCCCCTGGGTGAAAAGTACACTTCTCCGGCAGGACTACCAGAGGATCTGCTGAGACCAAGAACAAGAGCATGTGTGTATGTATGTGTAAGTGAATATGTGCACACACAGCATAGAGATTCAGCAGCAGCCAGGCAGGCAGGCAGGGAGAGTGTTGGAGAGCTGAATGCAGGAAGAGGGTCTCCCTGAGGACTTAAAAAATGTCTTAGAATCTGATTTTTATATCAATTAAATGAGGCAAACAGATTTGAACATTAAATATTTTATAAAGGGCTGACATGAGTTCAGTAGGCCTCAGAGGTGCTGTTGGGGGGGGGGGGGGGGGTTGGTTCATTCTAAGGGCCTGGCACTGACAGGGGGCCCCAGAGAATATTTTAATACTATAATTAATGTTTGGGGGGGCCCAAAATTTCTGGAGGCACCCCTGGTAATACTATCTGTTATTTGTCAACGAATACCAAGGTTGAAAAGTTACAACTAACATGCAATGGGTTTATTTATTTAAAGGCACACACACCAAAAAATAGAGCCAAATTGTAATGTGCACAGTGGTGGCAAAAAGGTTTGGTTTAGATAATGATGGGGAGAGGAGGGGGCAGAACAAGAACATCTGGTACAACGAAGACCAAATCTGCGGCACCTAATGCTAACTAATCACCCAAACCGGCACCTAATGCTAACTGGACGGGGCATAGGAAAGCAAAACAATCTTACTGAAATTTTCCTTGCCATTATCTGTTAGCATTAGCTCCCATTTCGCTATTGGGTCTCCACACTGATTTTGCTAAATAAATTCATCTACAAGGTTAATACATGGGTGAGAACTATATACAGGGTTGCATTTCTTTTCATCATTCTACTTGATCTGATCTGATTGTGATAGCAGTGTTTAGTAAACTGAGGTGAATACATAGGTGAAGTTGATACAAGGGTCAGGTCAATACATTGTTTTTTTTTTTTAGTTTGCATAAAACATAATTACTGTACTCCTACCACCAGCACTCAGAAACCTGGAACAACAGGGCTATGGGTTGATTGACTCTAGACTATTGCTTTAAGTGCAAAGGAGTAGCGTGTATACTGTAAATGTGAATGAAAATGGGCTTAAGCTACAACGTACTGGGGCATGAATGGGCTGAGGTTGTTTATTAGCAGTAGGTGTGAACACTACCCTGCTGTTTGAGTTCACCTTCTCCAGCATGCAGTCTTTGAGGCATATGCTCAGACCACACAGAAGACAGGAACCAGCCACTATCGCATGTGTCATAGAGAGGGCTTGTGGGCCAAATGCGTGCTCCTGCTTTATTTAAAATGGCTCATGTTCCTCCCCTCTTTTATTGTCTCTCTTTGGCTGCGTGTATGTGTGTGTGTGTGTCATAAGCTACACTAGCTGCCTAAATTTCTCTTAAGATAAATGATTCATAGGAGTTGTGCAGTCACATATGAAAGACCGATGTGACACCATAGATCTAATGCAGATACACATTTTCATTTTTATCTTGCAAAGCATTCAAAAGTTTAATATATGGCCACATATGTACCTATGTATTAAGTCATAGGACACATATCTATACATATATTGACAAATGCAAGATTATAATATATGTCTGAAAGTGCTCTTTTCCGTTACTAGGAAAAGATGTAGAAGATTGTCAAGCAGATTGACACTTTTTAACACAATTAAGGCACACCAGGCAAAATTTTGTGCTGTTTTTAGGTTAATTTACCAGCTTTGTGGTTTACCGGCTCATAACAGGGTGAATGAAGGCTCTCTCGGCTGCCTCTGGTGCTGTCAGATGCAGTTACAAGCACTTGCAGTTTGAAAACATGAGCCGTAGTTAAACAAAGAACTGAATGAAACCAAAACCGCATTTATTACCTTGTCAGTCAACATAACTCTTTGAAAATGATCATCGCTAGTTCCTATTCTTTGATTTGCAAACAAATCAACGTGGACTGGTGGGAATGTACAATGTTGTTACTATTTAAAAAAAAAAAAAAAATGCGCAAGTAGGGAGAGCTCCAGAGGTAAAAAAAATCGCAGCCTTGCCTGATACTACTTTAAATGCAGCCACCAGCCTGAAAGGTAAAGGCTAAATCTAGCAGGCTTATACTTATTATTGCTTTAGCGTCAAAGCTTTTATGTAGGAAATGTCCCACTAACTACGTCAGCATTAATGATACCCGGTTCATTAAACTGGTTTTATCAAAAATATCTGCTCACAGCAGTTAAACATGAGTGGGCTGTAGTGGAACTGTGAGGTTGTCGTTGGTTAGTGGACGTGAGAGCTCTTAACACCAACCAGTGACATCCTTAATGCCATAATGGTGTGCTTCACCCAGCTTGGCGAGATTAAACATGTTATCAACACTGTAGCAGCTGTATAGCATTTCCCTCTAGGTATGGTATGATCTGATGGCATTTTCTGACATCCTGGGATCTAGGACAAGTGTGTACTGACCAGCACACAGCATGTGTCAACGGCTTGGATTGTAAAGTTTTAAAAGGATCCCTGGCTAGTAAGACATGTTGGCCTTATAAGACTGGCCATAGTATTAGCTATATTTAACAGGATTAAAAACACTCAGAATGTTTTCTTTTTTATAAAAACTTTTAGAAAATCCCTTCATTTGCAGAGCTTGTAAGCCATTGCATTTATGTCTCAATGCTTTCTGGATAAAGAGTGATATCACTTGGTTGATATTGATTGGTCTCTATGTGCAGCAACAGCTTGACTGCTGCACCTTGAGTGGACCTTGATTATCTTAAACTGGGTGATATCACTTTTTACAACAATGGCAGTTTACGAGTGAAAGGATTTTCTAAAGTTTTAATAAGACCAAAAACATTCGGGGTGTTTTTAAATCCCGTCTATGTAGCTGATGCTAATGTCAATCTTTTATGGCCAACATGTCTTAATAGCCAGGGACCTTTAAAAAAATACACACTTGAAGGAAAAAATTACCTTGTTCCGTTACTTTTCCCTTAGGAGTGGTTGTAAATTTGAAGTTAATATCTGACAAACTGTCTTGACAAGAACAGTTAGTGATTGATCCCAACCATGAATAAACAGCATCATATCTGGGACAGCAGCCTGACACATTTCATCACAGTGACCTTTTGAACAAAGCGAGGAAACTCAAGTGTAATCGTGATGAAGATGAGCCAGTGGAGAGGATTCATGCTGTCTCGTTCCATATGACCGGACTATACAGAGGCTTTTAACCCCCTTCACGCAAGAAAAGGCCAGCAATTCAAAACCCATGCACGTAGCACTCTCATCCCTACCTAGGACACCAGGGAGCATGTCTGAAAGTTTTGCAGAAAGCATTGCCACCAGTGACAGAGAAGAGGAGAAAATAGAAGAAAAAAGTAGAGACAAAAAGTAAAGCATTTCCATTCTGCTCGGGGGTCTTAACTGAGCCCCATGCTAGCGCGTGGCTAACGTGGCTAATGCTGGCGGATAAGGGAAGAGAGGGGAGGAGAGAGAAAGAGTAGAGGGGGGATGGAAAGCTTACAGAACTAAGAGACAGGCAGCTGTTTAGCATTCCATTCTACAGAGCACTGTGCGGCTGTCAAAGCCTGTTTACTGTGGCATCCATCCGGAGAAGGCCAAAGCACAAAGCCGTATGACTCCTGTCACTGTGGTGGATTCTGGAGGCCCCGGGATGCGCCGGCAAGACAGGCTGAGAAAGTGTAGGAAATGTTCCATTTACAGCAGTGCATTCTTTGGTCAGTCTAAATATTGATTGCCAAGAAACGACTGCGACGATGAGCAAACCCGCTTGGTAATCTCACACCGCACACACCCAGGTGACAGCGGATATAAATTGTCTGTTGCAGTGCTGGACCTTAGCGGCTGTAAAAGGAGTTGATGTATGTAGGTGAAGTATGAATGTGATCATTAATTTTTAAGGCAGGGATTTGTAAGGTAGTCAGAAAAAGGCACAGAGGCAATCTGTTATAATGTGTCCATAACAACTTAAAAAGTTATTGACTTGAACTGGTTTTGTTTAGGTTTTCGTTTGCATTTCTTACATTTTTATATATGTGAATTACAAACAAGCATTGGTATTTCCCTATGGATGGGAAGCCGGCTGATTCCATGCAGAGGATTGCTTTTGAATGATGAAGTTCTTTGAGGTGTGGACTTGCTGTGGAGATAAGAGAACAGGTGTCAGAGCATTTTATCATCTCCACTAAGGTGCACTCAAGTAAAGCTACTCAAGTTTGGTGAGTCAAAACAAACTCTGCAAACGCCCAAGCCTCTCGATAGGTTTTACCCATGCTATATGAAATGAACATAAATCATGAAAGGCATGTTGACTCTTGATATGAGCTGTAATGCAACCCTCTGTGTGAATTCATGTTTCAGGTGAGAGAGGATCAAACTATACTATTCATGTTTTAGGTAAGAGGGAATCAAACTATAATATTCATGTTTCAGGTGAGAGAGAATCAAACTATACTATTCATGTTTCAGGTAAGAGAGGATCAAACTATACTATTCATGTTTCAGGTAAGAGAGAATCAAAACTATACTATTCATGTTTCAGGTGAGAGAGGATCAAACTATACTATTCATGTTTCAGGTGAGAGAGGATCAAACTATAATATTTATGTTTCAGGTGAGAGAGGATCAAACTATACTATTCATGTTTCAGGTAAGAGAGGTTCAAGCAGGCAGGTTGACGATCAAGAAAAGCCTCACTTAAATGTTGCCGCAAGACATCAGGCTGCCTACCAGACTTCTCATCCATAACTACAGGGGCATCTCATCCATAACTACAGGGGCATCTCGTCCTTAACTACAGGGGCATCTCATCCATAACTACAGGGGCATCACATGGAGAGACTCTCAAACAGCCACAGGCTTTGATCTTTAAAGTGTTTTTAGCAATTTCCTATAGCTACATATTTAATGATAAACAATTACTTAAATTTGATATTTATTTTGTGATTATAACTGTACAATAATACACCTTAGAAAACATTAATATTAGACCTTAATAAACATCTGTAAACAACTAATATTACTTTTATTACCATCTTTCCTCACTTTTGTGGTTACATAAGGTTACAGAGGATGATAGAAGATTTTTATAATATTAGATTACTAATCACCAGATTTATGTGTACAACAGATTTGTACTCAAATTAAAGTCTGTAAATACCAGGTGAATAGCACAGTGATGATTTAGTTTTAGAGCTCAATTTATATGGTGTTTTCCTGGAATTCCTAGTTCTCCTAAGCACAGCTTTTGCATCCCCTTGCACTGATGATTAGGCCATAGGAGATGTGGCCTTGTTGATGGTCCTCAGTGGATAACTAGATAACTCGTAGACCTACCTTAGGCATTTTTGACTCTATATTAATACTTGGTTGCTTTTTCTATGTTATTCTTGGAAGTCTCAAATGAAAGGGAAAAGGGCCTCACAGCAAGTTTAGCCAAAAAGAATCTTACAGGGAGGCTCTATGTAACAGATGCAAGCTAGCCTAGCTGTGTGGAATACTAGTAAACTTCCCTCCCGACATCTCAAAAGTCTCGGGGTCTCAGTCTTGGAGTGTTATCACCAAGTGGGGCTGAAATCCCAAGCGCAGATCATTATGTGAGGGATGACCTCAGTTGTGGTGCACTACATGGGATAAGCTTGGTTGCATCTACTGTATGTGGATTGTTTGGGGGGTTGTCCAAAAATAATAATCTTTTGTAAAACTCTGACCATTATTTTCTTTCATAGAGCAGACACCCATGGCATTGAGTGAGTAATGTTGACATGCTATCTCTTAAAATAAGGAGGATCAACTGATGCCACATCTGTCTGTCTAGACTCCAAATGCCACATTCACACGGCATGGCAAAAAATCCTAGCTGGGTGTGCTTGCGAGGCTGTCATTGTCCAGGAGGAAATATGGAGTTTATTGACATATTCTGATAGGATAATGGAAAGAGTTGACAACATGAGGGAAATTATGGCATTGGTGTGTGGCATCTTCACACCGTTTCCATGTAATCTCCTGGATGTGCTTTGACATGCTGTACTAAATAAAGACTAGTGGGTAAATCTGCCTCAGCTACTGATTGTGCTGTGTGTGTGCATAGGCCTATGTGTATAGATGGTGAGTATTTTATAGCCCCATATTTCAAATTAAATTGAAATGACCAACATAACTAATGTCCTCCTCACTGTGTAGGTTTTAGTGGTAGTTGTTTTAGTGATATGCATGTTTTAACTGCGGTGCACCGCAAGTCTGTTTACCGAATGGACGGTGACCTCTGTCAACTACGAAGAGACATCAGTTTATAATCTTATTCACGGGCCCTGTCGGCATGCATGGTCACGTGAAGCATTTTGACACAAAAATCCTCTACAGTTTAAGTTTGTTTCCTAAGAGCTTCTCGAGTCTCTCTTGGATCCCGTCTGTGATTATTCCATGATTTATGAGGGTTATTAATAATGCGGCTGTGCTGTCGACAGCTAGGGTCCAATATCGCGTACCCACACTCGCCTCGCGGCTCTGGCAAAGTGCCATAGGCTCGTAAATCCTGCATTTTCCGGAGATCGCGTGCTGGACTAGTCAACGCCTCTGTTGTCCGCGTTTGTGCGTGTGTGGGCCACCCAAGCTATGTAGTTGGCAAATGAAAGTCAGCAATCGTGGTGTGTTGCATACATCGATAACCTCAACTAGGACAACACCTCGGCACACAATAACAACTTGAAAACAAATAGGCCTGGTCCTACTAATCTTAAATCCGGTTTATCTCGCCAGTTAGGAATGGTTTTAGTTTTGAGCAATTTCAGCATCACCATCTGAAAACCCGGGAATAGGCATATGGTAAAATAACATCCAGTTCGTTAAAATGCACTACACTACATGGAATAAGAGCACTGACAGTGATGCAACATTAAAAGCTTGGCAACACTGTTCAAAAACCCTTGTTAACTGTCAAGCGGTTGCCTTGACGCAGGATATTTGCCGGCGGTTTCTCTCTCTCGCTCTCTCTCGACCACTCCCCCTTGCCCGTTCCTCCTTTGGTGCGCCTTGAAGGGATAGCTCAGTTATCAGGTAGCAACGCTCATAGTCAAGCTGAGACTGTGAATAAGACAACAGCAGAACGGGAGGAGAGTCGTTGAGATAAATTTCGTCTTAGGTAGCTACTATTAACGGTCGGAATGAGACATTTTACGTTCCTTCTGGTACCACTCCTGGCGCTGGTATCTTTAGTGCGGGCGGATGCGAAAAGTGGGAAAGAGGCTGAAAATGCGGGGAATTTTATGGAAGATGAGCAATGGCTGTCAACCATTTCACAATACAGCCGCAAGATTAAACACTGGAATCGCTTCAGAGACGTGAGTTGGCCATTTTCCGTATACTCTTTCGGCATAAGCTCAGCGCGTTAACTAACTACAGGATTTTGCACTCGCAGGTTGACATACCTGCATTTAACCGTAGGCTGTCATTATCAGAAGATGAAGATGTGGTTTATGAGTGATGCAAGTAAACGCATTGATTCAGGGTAGCTATATCTTGGTCATTGTTGTGAGTGAATCAGATTTTTGATATGTTCATAGCCCATAGCCATAAAAGCATTTAAGTGTGTGAAAAAAGCCAGCAATCAAGCATAGACTAATGACGCTCAAATAGTTTTTTTGGGGGGGAAAAGGCATTTCATTATGTTTGATGTGTTTGAATTGATAGGGTGTTAATGCTGCTTCAGATATCTCTAGAAAAGAATCTGTGTAGAATTACATTGTATCACTGTAAATTGACACCACAGTCCAACAAATAGAACCATACCAGACTGGATAATTTTGTGATCATATAGCCACACCCGGCACTAACATTAGGCTGTGAAGTACAACATCGAGAGTGACCAAATACTAATTAGGTAGCATGGCAGAGCAGAGCATCACTCTATTCCCATGGGGGAGGGGGTGTTGGTGGGTGGATGGGGTGTTATCACCGAGGGGTCAGAAATCCCAAGCGCAGGTCATTACGTGACAACAGATGATGATAACATGAAAGGCAGGTTAATACAGTTGTATTTCTTAGATGGGACTGGATGTATTCCATCCTTCTACCCCACTCTCTCTCTATGTACTATAATAAAAATGCCTACATAACTACATATGTATCTACCTGTATGTTGTATTAATATGAATGTAGCATATGGAGTTTTTAACCAGAGTTAGTTGTCAAATGAAATGCCCTTCAAGGCAACACACATCAACCTTTTAAGTATCTTTGACTGGCTAAAACATGGGATTAATCAAATAAGCAAAAATATATATACACTTACACACACACACACAGATGATGTAATAGGTTAATCATATACTGAATGACCAAGCACCACAGACAACCATAGCCTGTGTGAGTTATACAAGTACACGAAAATAGGAGCACATTTCTCAGGATGGCATGTAGGCATGCAGGTTGCCTCCAGCAATGTGAAGTAGCTCGGGTAAAATCTTCCATCTATGTGTTCCTGTGCTCAACCAGCCTGCTTGCCAGCTCCTGAGAAGTTGGTCAAGCAGAAATGACTTAGGCTGCACTGGCCTGAAATCACAGAGAGAGAGAGAGAGAGAGAGAGAGAGAGAAACACAGATGTTTTCCAGCACTGTTCATACCGACACAAATTCTGTATTGTGGGCAAAATAGTACAGTAAGAGTGTCTTATGCAAACGGTTCCTAAGCTTTTGAACAGAGATTACGTAAGTATTCCTCAAAGAAACAGATTGAAGATGTACACACTGTGGTGGTTGGATTTAATCAAATGACAGTCAAGAGGCAAGGCAGGATTAAAACAGCCATATATATGTATATATATATATATCATCTCTCCTCTTTCTCTCTCTCTCTATATATATACTAATATATATATATATCATCTCTCCCTCTTTCTCTCTCTCTCTCTATATATACTAATATATATATATATCTTTTTTTATATATATATATATATATATATATATATATATATATATATATATGACTGTTTTAATCCTGCCTTGCCCCTTGACTCCATGACTGTCAGACTGTTATTTAATTAAATCCAACCACCACAGTGTGTATATCTTCAATCTGTTTCTTTGAGGAATATATATATATATACATTATATATACATGCGGATGCTACAGTATTCTGACCTGACCTGTACTTTGAATATCATCAAGTAATGCCCATCAGTAGTCATTGATTTTCCTCTACTGCTCTTTGAATATGAAATGTGCTATCAAGCAAGCAGAGATCTGACGGGAGCACACTGTTTTATTTTCTCATCTGACTGCCTTGACCTCAATACATGACCAGTGGAAAAAAAGCTGTTTTTGCCTTCACCTCAACCCCCTTTTACTGCTGTAAGATAGCCAAACCTGACAGAGACAGTGGCACTCCCCAGACTGGGCAAACCCAAACACATTGCTAGCAAATTTGAATTTGTTCTGCTGTCTCTCTGCTTTCATTCCATATCTGAGTCCCCAAAAAATCCTGTTTGGTCTACTCTAGGGAAATGGAGAAACTGAATTTCATTTCATAGACAATAAACCCACCCAGCAAATGTTTTGTTTTCTGTGGAGGGAGATAATATCTGTGCTCGTTTGGAAACCTCCACAGACTTTGAACTGATAGATTGTTATGCTTCACTCAACTGGGAAGCTCCATCTGCAAGTCTTTCTTCAGCAGTCTTGTTTGACAGGCATGAAGAACTTACTCTGCCTGGTTATTTAATACCTGTATCTGCCTCTGTATCTTCTATCTGATTACATATCTGATGTTAGACATGATGAATATATGATGAAGCACTGAATAGGTTGTTGTAATAAATAAATAATCTGATTATGACTACTGGATTGAATTGGAATGGAGGCTATATAGGATGCCCCACAGGGAATGTTTGGCTTTTTATCTAGCGTGAGTGACAATAAAATCCATTGTATTTGATTGCCATACTAGATGGATAAAGGCTTTGAAGGGTTTAGGTTAATGTAGGTTAATATTCCAGTTTCTTGATGATATATATATATATATATATATATATATTGGATTCCTTTTATACACACACTGTACTGAATTCATTTGTGGGGGTTCTATAACGGGCTGCTGTAGGAGTATTAGAAATACTTCCATATGTGCAACCATATTGTACATCAAAACTGCTTTTAGACGATAGACTCTGGGGAAGTCTGCTGCTATTGAACATCTTTCAATAAATTGCATGTAATTGCCTCCAACAGTCGTTTTATTTGGGTGTCAAGCAAATTAGAATCATACCATAGTTTCACCTTCGCTAGTCATCTGTCGTCACACTCAATCATGTTCTCACTGGATCGCAAAAAGCACAGAGCTTTTTATAGAGAAGAGTTTTTTTTTCTGGAACTGTGAGATCTGTTTCTCTTAGCAGGAGAATGTGTGATAAGACCCATCAAGCACCCTTAGAGGTTTGACAGTCAGACACATGCTGGAAGAGTCCCTCCCACCCCCAGGCTGCCAAACTTGCAACAGATAACGTGTCATCATGAGCAGTGCAGCAGAATCGTCCGATGAATATATCAACCTGTTCAGAACACTGACAAAAATATTGGAAGAAAATAAGCTGCCTATGTTTTTTTTTTCTTTTTCATTACGGATTGGTGTCACCTACTGGCACTGATGTAGCTGCAAACGTTTTTTCCTACCTTGTCATTAATCTGTTTTGCAAATCATAAGGTCACAGTGACAATGAGATGCAAGCTAACAGTGCAGAGAGCTGGTGTGATAGACCAGCTCGATCACCCGCCTAATGAACGTCCTTGAACTTGTTGTTGATTAGAAGCCTACCCCTTACCAAGAGAGAAAGAACAGACTCATTAGCCTTAGCACCAAACATGACGAGCAGAGATGCCAACCCCCCCACCCCCCTGTCCCCCATCCCCCCCTCCTCCAACCTCCTCACTCTTGTCGCTCCTTTCCAGAGCCTCTCCAAAATAGGCAGGGCACTCGCCATTGGCTGCATCTCTCATCAGGTGTTCACAGAGGACAGAGATGGGAGGAGGGGAGATGAAGGTGTGGTACGGTGTGTTGCTGAAGAGGCTGCCTACGTGCTTTGCCGTGGCCCTCGCATCTGCACACACCGCGAGTAGATAGACAGCTCGTTTTGCATGGATGATGCTGGTGCTTTGCTCTGCCCTTCAAATCAGCACGGGCATGGTATGACTGGAAGCACACCTGTTTCTCTGGCAGGTCAGTCTTTAATGAAGAGAAATAACTACACCCCCCCCCATCCCTCTCACAAATGGCTCCATCGTTCTCCCTTTGACTTTCTTTTTTTCCCGGTTACGAGCGACAGGCGGGCTGAGGACGACAGCAATGGGAAAGTGGGGTTTGGCGTGCGGACATCATTTCCGAGGGTCATTAATTCAGCCTGCATGGCGATGAGGCTTGATCTTGATGAGCTCGATGGCAGAGATGGAAATGACACCAGGCTCCCTCTGTCACTGTCGGCCTTGGGGACGTGTGCTAGTATAACAGCCAGCGTCTGCACGGGTGCTCTGCTCACAGCAAGGCTGGTTCAGAGGCCTGGCTGTGGATTGTTTTCATTTATTTAACACTCCTCCACATACACTTTTGTCTCATTAACAGCAAATTTGACCATGTGTGGGTATTTGGCTTTGTACAAAGCCCCCAGAGATAGAAATTATTGGCAGACAGCTAAAGCTTCTCAGATCACGCTCCCTGGAACACTGTTGCCTCTTCCAAAGCTGATTTCTGAATCCTTTTCAGTTCACTACAAGCTTATCTGCATTTTCTTCAAAGCTGCATGCTCTCTCACCTTTTAGCTGAATGCAATAAACATTGATGATGCTACTGTGGACTGCGGTGGAGTCCAGTTATGGATACAAAGTACTGCAGAACAACCAGCATCCACCATGGTCTGTTTATCACTATGTGCCTGACAGAGTCGCTCCATTCGCTCCCCTACAGCCATGTTTTCACATGGGCATAACAGCTTGTAAGCCATCTCCTCTCCCTAAGTGGGGAGGAAGCCTACCATGACCCGGTACAGAGTGGGACACCAGCCCCTTCTGCCCCCCGGCTTGACCTCTGGAGGGGAGACAGCTGTGCCCACGTGTGCGCGGCTAGTGTTGCTACGCTCCGGCACTTTATCACGATCAGGCCTTGGAGGTAATGGCTATGTTTACTGGGACAGAGAAAGCAATTAGCGATGAAAAATGAAGACGTGCGAAGGAGGAGATGATTAGTCTAGCAAGGGTTTCTGTGGCTGAACGAGGCTCCAATTAAAAAGAGGTAGCAGAGATGGAAGCATGGAAAAAGGCAGAGAGTGGTTTCTGCATAGCAAAGCTTTTGCTGTCTAACTGGTTGTCCAAATAACTTTCGGCCATAAACAGCAATATTCTAATGTGATGAATTCAAAGTGGAACATAGTGAAGGGTTTTATTTCTGTCTCCCTTGATTATGCGCATACAGTGAATGCATTGTTGTCTAAATAACCCCCTTCATAGGCCAAATGAGGTGCCATATTTAGTTCTAATAGAACCAGGAACAAATGTGTTCTCAAGTTGTGTTCTGAGAAGGTTCGGAGCAGAGACTACAAGAAAAGGAAAAAGAGAGGGACCCATCCTCTCGAAAAGTAAGTCTTCGGGAGGTCTTGATGTGCTGCCTCTGTTCTTGCTGCCACACACACAGATATTTTTGGCAGTGGTGCTTAGTCGGACGTTTTGCTGTTCGATGCAAACCAGTCAAGCCAGCGAACACTTAGTGTTATGTGCGTGTGGTTCCAAAGGTATAGAAGCCTGCAACAGTTTCTGACCATCATTAAAGGGAGGAATGGGCACTTTTTAAAGGGAGCGCTGAGGTGCCTCTGCCATCCTCTTGGAAAAAAAGGCAGTGAGGCTGAAAAGGAGCTCTGTGTCAGTTTCATCCATTAAAGGATGCACGCAAAACTCTTCTCTGTTTTTTTCTGACTTTGATCTGACCGTTTCTAAAATGTCAAGCCGAATAATCCGCAAATTCCAGCACCAGCCATCCCAACACACACACACACAGACACACACACACACACACATACACACACGCGCACACACACACACACACACACACAAACCCCAGGCCCTATGTGCTTGTTTGCATTATTAATGGCTCTATCAGAACAGAGAACCGTGTCTTTGCTCAGGGCTCGACAAATTCCACCCGAGCTGCCACATCAAGATGAAGATGGAACGTGTGTGCGTGTGTGTGTGTGTGAGCGCGCGTGTGTATTTTCTTCCCCAAACAACCTTATCTCCATCAGACATCTTGACGCATGTCCACAGCAGAGTTAATGCTAATGGGGAAGCATAGTGTGACCTCCTTAATCACTAAATCACTCATACATATTTAGTGCAACGAGCTCAAATTCGCACATTGAAAATCTTCCATTGTAATATACTTGTACACAAGCATGAACGTATATTACTGTAAACATATTTTAGAAGGTCACACAGTGGAAGCTTGAGAAACCCACTGAAACTCAATGACAAAAACAATAACTGTAACGACAAATAAATATCGCTCTAGCTAATGTGAATGGCAATGTCTACACCTCAAACTACATAAAAACGACATGTGCGGCAATATTGTTGTGATCGCATTAAGAGCGATTTTTAGAATGATAAAAGGTTGAAATTTTGGACATCAGTTAATTCACATGAAGACAGACCTACATTGTCGTTGGTCAGTGTGGATGGAAACATTGTTATAGTTACAGATATCTTTATAGTTATCACTCCGGGTGTGAACGGCTCCTAAGTCCTGAGCCCTCAAAGTACTGGCATGAATAAACTTCATGATTGGCTGATTCATGCCAGTTAAGTCTTTGAGGGATCAGGACTTAGGACTTTGGATGGACATCATATTGGGACTCGCTATCCCTCTGTGAGAGAATGTTTTCTCTTTCAGCTGCCCAGCAGTGTATTTATTCATGTGTGTTCTCGCTCCAAGAGTCTCGATATAAGCACAATCTTTTGTGGTTTCGCTTTCACGAGCAGAACTGATGGTGTCATGCATACACAGACAGAGCACGGGCATAAGAGACGGCTCCATTAGACCACTCTAATCACTGTTTATTGTTGCAGGCATGCAGGCTGTGTTTTAAAAGACATTGTTCCTGCTAATACGAGTCTTTCTCTGAGGCTACGCAGAGGTGGTTAATACTTAATGACTCATCTGTTTAGAACACCTGGCTCGAGCCACTGCAGCACTCCTCCCCCCAGTGTCTTTTGTGGTGGTTAATTCTTACTTAAACCATATCAGCATCTTTATTCTGTGTAATAGATAATTATTTAAATAAATCGCCCTAGCCGGCCAGCGGTTTTGAAATATGTGAGTTGGGAACTAAAAAAAAACCCCAACAAAACAACAAATTATTAAAAAGTTGAAAGATGCCATGAACTCAGAGCTCCACTAACGTCAGGTCCAGTCGGGGGACAAATAATGTTCTCCACCTGGAGCTACAGACGCCCTTCCCACCCATGTAGGTCCAGAATGTGACACATAATGGATCCGAGCCCAGGGCGATGAGTGTCCTCCATGTTGGAACAGCTTGGCTCAGCTCTCTGGACCTATGGGAGGCTGGTGTGTGCAGCTTTGGCACCATGGCGTACCCTTTTCGTCCTCCTCCTATTCCTTGTGTATGTACTCTTCGTCCTCCTCTTCCTTTTCTGCCCCCTTCCCCCTCTTTTTCCTCTTCCTCGTCCCTCCTTCTTCCTCCTCTTTCTGCTCCTCTTCTTCCTCCTCCACTTTTCCCTGCACCTCCTCTTCCTCCTCCTCTTTTTCCCTCCTTCCCCCTTTCTCATCTTCCTTCTTCATCATGCCCTCTTCCTCATCATCCTCTCCTCCTTCCCCCCTTCCTCCTCTCCCTATTCTTCCTGCTCTTCTTTCCCATCTTCCTCTTCCTCATCTTCTTCCTTCTCCTCTTTCTCCTTTCTACTCCTCCTCCTCTCTCCTCCCCCTTCAAAGGTGCTGGTTTGCTTAGGGCTTCGAATGCTGAATTCTCAGCCCTTACAGACTCCTCTCCAGCAACCACACACAAAAGAGTAGCACTTCTGCTTAGGTAGAGGCTTCACATTGGAGTGCTCTGCACAGTCACGTCTTGTTTGGCTGATAGCGGAGAACTTAATCCAAAATTAAACAGCTGAGCAAATCGCCTCAGTTCTTGCTAATGGATGTGTGTGTGTGTGTGTGTGTAGGTGTTTGCCTTTTTTTGTGCTGGCACTGTAGGATGGGTGAGCAGAATTTGACATGTCCTCTTAATTGATGGCAGGAGTGGTGCACTAGGCTGCATAGCTCAGTGTCTCTTTGGATAGGTACTGCTGGAGCTGTGTGTATGTGTGTGTGTGTGTGTGTGTGTGTGTGGGGGGGGGGGAAAGATGTTGGTGTTTGTGTGAGGAGACAGAGAGTGTTCACTCTCTCATGTATATGGGTGTGCTACAGACAATTAATTGGATTTAACTAGCCTTCTGTAGGTGCACAGTGGCATATTTTAATATGCGGTTCAACTGTAAGATGTGAAGATTAGTGATTGAGCGTGTGTGTTTGTGTGCACACACGTTTATCCATGTGTATTTATCTGTGTGTGTGTGTGCAGGAGCCACTCCTTAATTTGTCTGAGCGGAAGCTATATGGCATACACAGAATAAGTCATATTGAAACGACCTTAATCAGTGGCATGGCACGGCGTGAGCGGCCGGCGCAGTAGAGTGTCTAATGGCTTCCTTCTCAGTTGAAAGAACATACCGGAATCTCATTTACGGCTCATACGCCTCCTCTAAAAGGCATGGAAAGCATCTTTGTACTGTCCTTTATTTTAATATCCTTGAGACCATCATGAACTGGCGAGACAGAGAGAGAGAGAGAGAGAGAGACAGTGAGAGAGAAAGAGAGAGAGAAAGACTAATACCCCCTCAAAAAAAAACAATGGAGCTGTTTTGGCAGATAGGGTGAGCGGTGTGGGAGAGCTTCTGTGTGTATGTGTGTGTGCGTGTGTGTGTGTGTGTGTGTGTGCAGTGTGTCTTATTAAACTGTTGTGTCTTTTATGGGAGCCCCTTGAAAATGAGATGTTGCATCATCTCAAGGGGTTATCCCTCCCAGTAAATTTGACATTTGAAATTCAAACCGAATAGGCCAAGTGAAGGGGGGCAGCAAGTGGAATTCATTAAGCCAGTCAGTCGGGGAAAATGGTTTTCTTTGGACTGGCTCATTCTGTGCTGCTGTCCCAGTGGTGGGTCATTTCATTTTTAGAGTCAGTAGTTATTACAGTGACACTAATTGCCTGCTAGCTGGGATTAGTTTGCAGACTTTTTTTTCTCCAAACGTCTATTTATACCTGCTGCTTCTCATTTTTCCTCAGTGGCGGTAGTGTTGTGCTGTGTGTGTGTGGGGCCAATGCAGCATTTTCGTTAAGCTGGTGTGGATATCACCAATATTTGTTGCCTTTTTGCAAAATTATTTGACAACATTTTGACTCTCCGTCTTTGCTCTGATCTGTAGTTCTTTAGATAAAGTAAAATCTCAACATGGGAGAATAGAGGAAACTGAGAATCATGCCGAACTTTTTTTTTTTTTTACTCTTTTTGTTTTTTTTTTGTCATGATGGCTTACCCACACACACACACTACACACACACACACATACACACGCACACTCCCACGCTCGACACATGTCTCTCCCATCTTGCATATAGAGAAAAGAGTTTCCTTTTCATCTCCTCTCCGTCTCTTGTTTCTCGCCAACACATTACCACATTGGGGGTGTTCAATTACTTAGAACCGGCAGATCAGAGGAGAACCGGAGCGTCCCGCCTGCCTTAGAACATCTAGGATGTCAAATGGGGGAGATATTGGTTGTCAGAGGAATATTTTGACCTTCCTCATAAACCGCGTAGCGAGTGGGCTTGAGCAGAAGGATGGTGATATGCACTGTCATGCCAGCCTCTTTTACCACTCTTGAGGGCTCTTGCATCATAAATCTGCCTTGACGCAAAAGGGAAACAACAGTAAACAGTTGCTGGCGGAGACGGAGTGCTGCAGAGGAATCGGGTTCCCGTTGCCCGTCGCCTGGATTTTTTCTCAGAAGGAGGCTCTGGGTGGTGACACAGCAACAGCAGCTGCATTTGGTGCAGCAACTTTGTGGTTTTTTGAGATCGCGCAGACACATACTACCACGATTAGACTAGATGTGAAACAGATGACTCGATGAGTAACTAGTGATTTATTAGATGATCGTGAACACTACCACCCTGCCCCAAATCCCCAACCCCCAAATCCTCAGACTCAGCAACCACTGTTGAGGTGTGGATGGATTGGTGTGACATTTTCAGGCAAGACCGAACAGTAAGCTGTAGGGTTTGTCCTTTCTGCCTTTCTCAACCCATGTCCATCCATGATGATGGGTTTTTCAGTCGTCAAAGAGCGTGTCCAAAACACACAGAAAGGCAGCCGCTCAAATGCACTCTGTACTTTTATTTTAATAAACACATGCGAACACAACGAACACAACGAAACTAAACGAAACAAAAGACTGAGCTCAGTTGGCTGTAGGCTCTACTCCACCCCACATGAGCTCCACTCCATCTCCGAACAGAAATGCCATATTTGGCCACCCCTGCATTTGGCGAGGAGGCTGGATATAGAGCGAGTGTCTCCTCTGTTTATTTTTCTCTCCAGTATACCTCCACCCCGCTTCTCTCTCTGAAGGGCTCTAATGCATTTACAAGTGGCTTGGACACCAGTGAGTCTCCCACCTTTTGGGTTTCTCTCTCCCCCTTTCTCTCTCTCTCTATCAGACATCTCTTTCTCTCTCTATTTAAGTCCCCTCTCTTTCACCCTGTCTCCCTCCCTCTTTCTCTGTCTCTCTCTCTCCATCGCTCTCCCTCTCTCTCTCTCTCAGACATCTCTTTCTCTCTCTCTCTACTCAAGTCCCCTCTCTTTCTCCCAGTCTCCCTCTCTCTCTTTCTACTTTAGCCCCTGTTCTCCTTCTCCCCCTCTGTCATTTTCTGTTACAGCCTTTCATTTCATGAGTGACAGGGTGCCACAAAAAAAAAAAAAAAAAAAAATGAGAGTGCCCACTGTGCTCTGGAGAGCCATTCTCTGACCATCCTTTTTTCAGGCCTCAGCATGTGTGTGTGTGCGTGTGTGTGTCTCCTGAGCAGTCTATTGGGAACGATGTGCTCGGTAGGTGGGGGTGGATGGGTGAGGGGGGACTGATTCTCCACAATCCTCCCCTTGGGAGTTCTTGTGCAGGGACTCACTACCCGCATAGGCCTGACCCATTTGATGCGGCCAATCTGCCAGAGGCGCTATCGCTCTGTAAATGTGGGCGAGATGTGGTCGGGAAAAGCCTATTTCAGTCAGAAATGATCCCCAGTTTCAGAGAGAGAGAGAGAAAGAGAAAGGATAGAGAGAGAGAGAGAGAGAAAGAGAGCAAGTGAACAGAGAGGGGGAGAAGGAGTGCAATCTCGTCATCTCCCATCATTTTGGCCACCAGGAGCTGAAAACAATTTGTGGAGCACTGCGTTTTCTGGGTCTTGTTTCATTAGGAGTGTGCAAGGGTCCTCAGTCTAGCAATCAATTCAAATAGACCTCAATCACCAGCAGAGCGGGCAGGGACGCAGATAAAACAAAGCCTCACAGAGCCGAAACAAGATGGAAGAGCCGTGATTTAAGATCAGCGTCTAGCCACGTGGTTTTTCATCACTAATCGCTAGCAAATAACATTTGGTAAAATTTTCACTTGACTTTCTTGCACACTTCACTTTCTACTTGAGGGTGTGTGTGTGTGTGTGTGTGTGTGTGTGTGCACCTGCGCGCTTGTGCAAAGGGCCAGTGAGCTTGCATGATCAGGTACTGTTATCTGCAGTGGAAACTAATTGCGCAATGATTGCCTGTCGTATTGTTTGAGTAATGTTTGAGCACAAGTAGGGAAAGCCATACAGGATCTGCTAAGCGCTGTGCCCACCAGTGCACCCGATGCAACTGGCACCGTAATGCTGCCACCATGAGTGCCCGGCTGTGCCTGGCATTCTCCACTGCGGCATGAAATTGGATATTAAATATACCATATGTTGAACTCTCTTTCTCTCTCTCTTTTGCTCTTACTCTCTGTCTTTTTCACACAACTTTCATCTCTCTCCCTCTCTCTCTCTCTCACGCGCACACACACACACACACATGCACACGCGCACAAACACAAGCACACACTCAGCATCTAGTGATCTGTATGCCAGAAAACACCTAAGAAGAAATGCATAGTGTCGGGTTTTAATCAGACAGGAGTCGATTTATGAGACATCCTGGCAAACACAGATACATCTCCATAATACACCACCATCACCCACACACCCGTATACGAACACACACACACACACGTACACACACACACACACACACACACACACAAATACATAAACACACACACCCGTACACACACACACACACACATTTCCCCTAGGGTGCTGAGCGTAGAAGGATGTCATGTCTCTGACACATTGTCCTTCACTCAACAATGTCACACACATAAACACACACACACGCGCGCTTCAATGCATCACATAGGCAACATGACATAGTAAGGTCGACACCCACACACACATGCACACACACAAACACACATCAATGCATCCATGTACTACACATAGGCAACATCACATAATAAGGTCAACACATACACACACACACACACACACACACACACACATTTTGATGATGTAAGGTTGTGAATGGATAAGGTGACAGCAAATGGCAGCGTCAGTCAGAAAGACTCAGGGGAGACCCTGAGTGACTCACAGCGGCTCTGTTAGATTGGACTTCGACCTCCCTCCTGCCACTCACAAAACTCCACCCCTCACGAGGGCTTTCGGGGAGACGGGGAGGCTCAGTAGGGGCTGTGGGGAGAGGGGGAGGCTCAGTAGGGGCTGTGGGGAGAGAGGGAGGCTGTGGCATCTGGGTAGTCAAGCTCCATTAGGCATTGGGGCTCGCTGCCACACCGGCTGCATTACCGAGCTGTCGACAAATGCCAGCCGAGGTGCCGCGTGTGACACGAATCCCAAAACACTGGGGACCCTCCAATACTCTGTTTGTGTGTGTGTGTGTGTGTGTGTTTGTCTGTTTGTGTTTTGCTCTCCCTCTCCGCCCTCTTCTCTCTCTCTCTATCTCTCTCTCTCTGTTTGTGTATTTGTGCAAGTCGGTGTATTTGTGTGAGAATATGTGTGTTTGTGTGCGAATGAGGGAGAGAAAACAAGAGATGTTTTATAGCACTAGCTGTTAAGGCGCAGACTGAAACAAAAGGTGTCGGTGTTTGACTGAGAAAGCGTAGCGTTTCGCCTGCACACCCGGGGACGAGATTTGAATTCTGTATTGCACCCAAAGGCCTGGTGTCCTTGGGCTGTGGTACAAGCCTGTAAACAAGACAGGAGCTTTGGCATCTGTTTCACTTTACCAACTCAGAGCCGTGCAGCGGAGCCCTGCCATCTAGACCCTACAGCTCTGCTGTGTTGTTTTTAGACTTTCAGGCCGCACTGGCTTGCATACAAATTAAAAGACAAAAAAAATCACAAATGTCATCCTATGAACAAAAAAAAAGAACGATTTTAGAGAGGCTTTATTATTTAAGTGTCTAATCTGTTTCACTTTACTATCTCAGAGTTCTGCTCCATCTGCACAGCTCTGGGTGTGAGCATTTAAGACTTTCAAGCTGCACTGGCTTGCATATAATTCAAAAGACAAAAAAAAAAAATCAAAACAATGAATAATTTCATACCAGAAAAGAACACAGTTTTTTTTTGGAAAGGCTATATCATTTAAGTATCTAATCTGTTTCACTTCATTGTCTTGGAGTTGTACTGGGAGCTGTGAGTGTGAGCGTTTTTGGCTTTTAGGCTGTTCTGGCTTGCATACAAATCAAAAAAATAGATCGCAAATTTCACATTGGAAATAAAGTGTCAGAAAATGAAATGTCAGAAAGGCTTTGTTATTTAAGGGTATCTTGGTAGGGGGTACACCCACGTCTAGAACGTGTCAAAAGAATTAGAGCAGTTGAAGGCTTGATAATATTCGCAACTGAAAAATCTTGGAAGAACAAACAACCCGTTATGGCTCATTGGAGAGTATTCATGGATCGCCAGTTTAAGCCTCATTTTCCAAGGCATATTGCCATTTTGCCCTCTGAATACTTCACATTTAAGCAGGAGATGAGACAATGACCTTTCGCTCTTTGTCCAGAAAAGGGCCTCTCTGTTCTGATGGTGCAGTGGTGACATTTTTGCCTCTCGAGATATTAACATTTTAAAGTCATTCAGATCCGGTAAGATGAACAATTGGCAGTATAAATGCCAGCAAGAATTTCCTCATCCTATCACCAGCATCTGAAGTCCACTAAAGCAGATCAAGTAGAAGAAAGCAGCTTTTAATTCCCCATACTGGATGGCAGAATCCTGTTGTCCCCCCTTAACCCCTAAGCCCTGATCCCTTAAAGACTTAACTGAGATAAATCAGCTAATTATGATGTTGATTCTTGACAATAAAGCAGGGTTTCCGTGGGGTCTTAAAAATCTAAAATATAAAAGTGTAAATTAAAGGTCTTAAAATGTCTTAAAAATATTGTGTAGTAGGTCTAAAATGTATTTAGTTGGGTCTGAAATTGGTTGTGAATTATTATTGCAGATCCACCACTGCAGTTCATTTTGTGTGGACGATACCACTTGCTGAAAGTGTGTCTTCTATTTGAGGGAATAAACTGAACATCTTTACAATCCATCCATAAATTCCATTTCAAATCTCGTAAACCTGTGCATTTTTTTTTTGCCAGTAAAGGTGTCACGTTGGTCTTAAATTTCAATCATAATGGTCATAGAAAGGTCTTAAAAAGCCTTAAATTTAATTTGTTGAAACCTGCAGAAGCCCTGGTAAAGACTTTGAGGGTTCATTGTGTAGGGCTTAGGGGAGGCACTGGGATTCAGTCTACATGTTGTCATGATCCCACTCTGATCACATTTTGTTGCAATTTTTTCCCTGTTGATGATCACTCTTCTGTTTGTGTGAGCGCCAAATTCTATAGTGGTGTGTTTTACACAAGGCGCGTACCCTCTTGCCCATCAAGAGGCAAGATGGCACGCAGGTATATTTGCATTCAGAAACAGACTTTGATGTATTGCCATCAAGCACTGAGAGGACCAAATAGGACTGTATTTCCTCCTAATCTACGGGGCTTTTTGAACACTAAAGCAAACACACGGGGCATTGAAATTTAAATGACCCTGGATGTGATCCAATGCAGAGCACACAGCCTGAATGGGAAAACAGAAGCTGAGGTATTATTGGATGTCTGCTGTATTTCATAATGGTAGCGCTTCATTGCTCTGCAAAGCCAAGCATATTCTTCAGTAGTAAACAACAGACCTCACAGGATGTTTTTGATCTCATGCACTTCTCCAAAATACAGCTCTTAGATGAGACCTATCTTGGTAGTGATGGTTGTAGACGCCCTGATAGAGAAGTGCAGATAGATGTTGTCTTTTCACTTGTGTATGTGCCTTTTCATGTGCGACAGATAGATGCCATAGTCATGGTGATCGTGGGTAGATGCTTTATTTTGACTTGAGTATGTGCTTATTCATGTGTACATATCTCCTAACATGCACATTAGGCCAACATGTCCTCTCTCTGTTCAGCAGAGTGTAATGTACCAGCTTCTCAGGAGCACAAATGCATAACATAAAATAGCATAGCATAAACACAGCTCTGTGAGTAGAGGCATATGCGAATCTGTCCTTCTAAATCAGTCTTTGACATCAGGCCAAATTAAAAGCCCATTAGCTCACAAAGAGAGCTGGCTTTCGGCTGCTGCAGTCACACACGCGCGTTTCCTGTCATTTCCCACATGCTCACGGACTTCAAAAACAAGACCTTCTGGGCTCTCAGACAGGAGGAAGAACAGGACTGAATGCTATGACATCACAACCATGCAACTGCTTAACATGCAAGAAAATGCACCTGTCATCTCTTTGAAGTGTCTTCCCCCCCCCCCCTCCCTCCTAACGTTCTCTCTTCTCTCTCCCTCCTTTCTCTCTCTCTCTCTTTTCACCTGTCATACCACAGGAGGTGGAGGTTAGTCACTATTTCTAAATCTGCCCTATGCACTGATGCCATGCTTGTGATCTTCTTAAAGTGGAGATGAGGAAGGGGGAAACCCTGGAACTCCCTGGGGATCACACATTACCTGCTCATTTTCATCAGGAGAACCTAGTGTGTCTCGAAAGGGAGGGCTAGGCCATCTGTCTTCCCCCCCTTACAGCGATAGCCCAGAGCACTTCCAACTATAGCCAACTCACCAAGTGCTGTTGGTAGGAAGAACAAGAGAATTTGATACAATGTGGGCCGAATAGAGCACCTGTGGCTTAAGCTAACTGAATGGGGCTACGGGGAACCAAACTGAAGTTAGTTTGTAGCCCCATTCAGTTAGTGTTAGCTGCTGGTTTACTGTTTGGTTTATTGTATCAAATTCTCTCGTTCTTCTCCTCCCGATGGCACTTGACGAGTTTGATTAACAGGGCTGATGTTAGAAGTCCTCTGGATTATCGCTTTTATATTTCACCCCTTTACATTCCTCTGCAGCTTTGCGAGCTGTGGCGCATGGCATTACTGTAAACCATTTAGCACCATAAACAATGACGTTACTTGATCTGATTTATATTGTTTGTGTACGTGTAGTGTGTTTGTGAGTCCTACATATTACAGCGATGTTGTTTTTGTGTTGTAGTTGTATAGTCACCATGCATAAAGTCACGATGTATAATATTTAGCTTCATATTTTGCACAAGTTGCATGCATTGCTGTAAATGCAAAATGTCATTGCTCTGTGTAATTTTAGTATCTCTCACTGCAGTTGGTGGTATTCAGGTGTGTACCACTGCTTATCTCTGAACTGACGTGAGTCTTTCTGTGGTTGTTATAGGATGACTACATTCGGACAGTGGAGGACCATCAAGGCTCTGAGGAAAGTAAGTCAACTAAAAGAATCACATTGGCCATCACTTGCTGTGAAGAGTGTGTGATTCAACTGTATGAGAAAATAGCTCAGGAATACACTTTTTTTTTTTTTTACTGGGGAGACGTAAAGGAAAAATGCAAAGTCAGTCAGCCCATATCCATGTTCATTGAGGTTGCTGAGTGCTGTCAGTTGTTATAAGAAAGACATTCGGTACAACACAGACCAAATTTGCGAACTGGCAGCTAACACTGACTGAACAGGGCACAGACAAACTGTTTCACTATTCGGTCTATGTTGTCTATTATTAAATATCACTCTTATTCCCACCTACACCATATTTGGTAGTCACGAACAACAGCACTATGGGTTGATTGACTCAGGACTGTTGCTTTAGCCATTATTCAGACACGTCCCCATATTGTAGAATGCCAGAGCTGCCAAGGCACTACCAGCACGGCTCATCTTTATGCATTAGTCCCCAAGGCTGAATATCTTTGGGACACCTTGAGTTTGATTTGGAGTGCTCTTTCGTTTAATTGCACAGTGCAAAAAAAGATGAGATCACCCTGTACCTTTAACTGTCGGCTTTTGGATTATTAAGTGAAGTTGCATTTTCGTGTTAAAAAAAAAAAAAAAAGTTCGATTACCAGGGAGATGGATGCCCCAAGCTGCCTGGTCCATTACTGAAAATACCTCGATGAAGCGTTCTGTGTAATTGCCTCTGTGGAGATCCCGCTGGGATTTCATCAGCAGAATGTTTAGTTCAAAGATGATTCCAGTAAAAAAGAGAGAAAAGACTGTGTGATTTGGGGGATCTTGCAGCAGGTGACAGTTTATACCACTGTAATTGGTGAGGAATTACAAAAAATGTTCCACGTTTTTTTTCTCTCGTGCTTTCTCTGTCGCTCGCCTTGGCCTGATTCTCCACTTTGATATTTCCCCACTAAAGACAGTCCCTCGTGTGGTTTAACTTCTTTTTGAAGTTAACATTGCCCCAATCCCCCCACTCAATTTATTTTGCCTGTGTTAAAAAAAAACACCTAAAAAATGAAGTTGTCACCAGTTTGTACATGGGCTACACTTTTTTGTGTGTAGACAAGTGACCTTATCCAGTTTTTCTAGCGCAGGGTTGATGTCTTTTCGATGATCTTGTGTTTTATAGCCATAGCTAACCAGCCCACCCACACATCTCCGCATGAAAGAGCTATAGGATCTACGGAGGGAAAAGTCGTGATGAGAGCTGCATGATTCGGGAGAAATGCCTGGCACAATCTCTCCCGTGCCCACTTCAGTGGGAATATTTAATACATGCATAAGAGGTCCATACACGCATACAAATGTTCATTTTTAATGGTGTTGATTTAATCCTCAGTGCGACCAGTCATGTAGAGACTAATAGACTAGTTTTCACGTCAGTTTATTTTCTAATCTTGAAGGGGGGAAAAAATCAATGAGATTTTGGCTTTGAACTGCTGTCGCCAGAAATGACAAAAGAACCATGCAACATCAGAGGGTTCCGCCGAAGATATAGATGTCAGTTTCTGTGACATGCCCTGAGGTTTGTCTGAGTCATCACATTATTATGGGGTGCCTCAGATTTGCCTGCAGTTGGATTACTCTATCAATGCGGATGGATCGGGTCTTTAATTCTCTTCTCTTCTTTTCTCTGTTTGTTCTCTTTCTGTTACTTTGGTAATTCTAACATCTGAGTCATCTGTCATGCTGAAATGACAATAAAGTACACATTAAAATGTTAAAGAGCTGAAATGATCAAATGGCATTGTGTAAAAGAAACTCAATTTACTGAAATACAGGTTTATGAGCAGTCATTTTGATACTTGTAATACCTTTAAGCACTGCACTGACCTCTGGGTTGCTTTGCAAGGTCATAGTATGTTCAGTTTATTAGGTATACCTGTAGATAATCTTTTGGCCCTTAACAGTGGAACAGTACTGAAGTATTGCAATATTTTGGGCCACAATATATGTATATGTATGTATGTATATGTCACTGTGGCAACAAGATGACTATAAGCTCTAAACCATAGTGGAAATAAGCATCTCAGTACCCTCTAAAGTAAAGAATTGTTATTAACTATTATTAAATAAATAATTGTCTATCTATCTATAAATCTCTCTCTCTCTCTCTCTCTCTATATATATATATATATATATGTGGCAATTATCAGGCCTATTTAGCGGACTAGGCTAGCCATTTGGATTGACAGCTGTTTGTTGAGTAGCCATTGTGCAGTTCCAGCTGGTAACCTGGCGAAAAAGCACTCAGCACGGCCCGCCGCTGAAAATGTGCCGTGTAATTTTAGAATCTAAAGTGCCTTGATAAAGCGCTAGACCACCATGTCCACTGTTACATTGTGCTCTAACTGTATGAAGCTTGAACAAGCTAGCATCAGCCTGACAAAATGAGTTTGATTAATGTGCGTACAATTACAATGTCCTAGCTAGATGGGACACCTGACAGTGCTGTGCAGCATGCCTTTTTGATCAGAACATTTGATTTGATCAGAACTATTTATATTCCCATCTGTTGACTGGAAGAGAAGCAAACTGGAACTCCTTTTCTCTTCTCTTCTCTTCTCTTCTCTTCTCTTCTCTTCTTTTCTTCTCTTCTTTCTTTTCCACATTTCGAAGCAAATTGATCTATGCAAAATGATTTTTTTTATATACATCTGTTTCTTGGTCTCTCAGTTTTGATGCATGTGTTAGTGGTTCCAGTGGTTGTCCTCAAAACTGGTGGAAAGAAAGAGTAGTCAGCTAGATAGCACCAAGGTTTCAATAGAAATCTGTAAAGAACCAGTTCAAGAGCTCATACTCTTGTAGATTGAAAGGCATTATGTGTGTCAGGTCCCTGCAGGAGCACTAGAAGTTCCTTGGGAGCCTGCCTGTGAAATCTTTTGATTTCGGCTCTGTAAACACATCCTCTGTCAGGCCTGGAGAAAGCCATATGTGGTTCTGTGGACATAATTACCGCAGGAATTGAAGTTCTCATGGGTCTTAGTTCCCACCCTGGGCAATGAGATGCACCTAACAACAGTGTGTAAACAACTTCTGAATGAGTTTGCTGGCAGAAGAAAAGGAAACATTATTATGGCAGCAGCTCCACATTTAAATTCAGTCTAAATGCCTTGGCTATTCAAATATGATGCAGAAGGACACAGAGATACGAAAGGTTAATTTCATATTTGAAACCGGGCAGACGGGCGGCACTTGTTCTTCAGAGCGACCTGAGGGGGCTGTGGAGATTCAGGGAGAACGGCATGAATACGGAAGAAGAGTGGAGCGGAGCGGAGGGGAGGGGAGTGAGACAGCAAGCAAAGCCGCAAATCACAACCCAGAAAATTTTCCCTGTCAAGCTGGAGCCCTGTCGGCGTTTCTATGGAAACGTCAGCCACCTCCTTGAGATAAGCCTTAAGGCGTATGGGTGGGGAATGTAAAGCGAGGAGGGGAGAGTCCAATACAAATACAAAATCAATTTTCTGTCGTTCAATAAAAGTCACAGAGAGGCAGAGCCATCGAGCGGGTGGCGGTCTGGTGAAATCACAGTGGTTACTCACACTGTGGGCCCTCTGAGCAGTTACTCTCCTGTGAAGATGAAATTCATCCCCTCAGTCGCAATTAGGCTTACTGGTTTAAAGTAGATGATTTTTTTTTAAAGACAATGATGAAATCTTCTCATCTCATCATCTCTTGGTTGATATTACAGCAGAAGCAAGTATATTTCTTACCAGGACACTGCAAAAAAAAATGTCTATACATGATGCTTTACTGGGGAAAAATTTGAATTCATGTAGTGTAGCATTGCTGTATTTCTGACCACATGGTACTTCAAAAATACTCTGTATACATTATGCTGTGTACTCGTCTGATACATAAGGGAGGGTTGAAGAAAAGAGGTGGTCTATACATAGTAACAGGCTTTCTTTCTTCATCCTATTTTCTCATGAACTCATGATTTGATTCTGATTTATTATAGGAAGCATTTTATTAGTGCTAATACACTTGTGTGTTCAATACACGGGTGTGGTTAAAGGAGAGTGATTCAATCCAGAGTGAGGAAAGGAGAGTGATTCAACCCATAGTGAACCGGCAGGTAACAGTGACAGAATGGGGCATAGGAAAATTAAACTGAAAGTGAGTTTCTGTGTCAGTTAGCTGCCAGTTCACTATTCAGTCCATGTTGTATCAAATTTTCTCATTCTTTTTCCTTCTACCAGCACTCAGTGACCTTGAACAACAGGGTTATGGATTGATTCACACTGGACTTCTTTAATTCACATTTTTTTTCCAGCTTGCCTAAAACACTGACCTGCGGTTTATATATGGTGCAGCTTATATCCGAGAAATTACTGAAATACTGTGTTTATTTAAACTGACCAAAAAGTCCAAGAGTAGCGCTCCAGTGTAGGTTTCAGCAATTTGTGTGCCTGTTCCAGCCCAGAAACAAATCATCCATCTCATTTCATTTTTTTTTTTCATGAATCGGCCTTGCGCTAATCAGTGTTTGGCACAGCTCAGTGGACATGTTGACAGAGGCATGCCTGCAGTGACCAAACAAACTGGCCTCCTGGCGAACCTCGTGGGGCAAACTGTATTATCCAAGCGATATACTGCATATATAGCGTTATATACCAGCAGCTCACGAAGCTAATGGAAAAAAGTGTGTAATTCACCCAGTCTCTCATTGACTGCATTTCCTTGACATGGTCGAGCTGTGGGCCCAGGTCAAAGGTCACGACTCCAGGGATAATATTTCTCTCCCCGGCTCTCAGAAGCTGGATTGAAAATGTGTTTGGTCTCCTGCAGCAGCTGTAAGTGGCTCAAGTGTGCACCAAAGGGTTGTCAAATGGACTGTAGTCGTCTTTGGCCTTCATCTGGGCAAAAAAAAAAGCAAAAGGAAAGAGAAAATCAAGCCGGTGCTAAAACACAGAACCTCACAGGGGAGGCAGCCAGACGCAGAACATGTGATTGAGCAGAGAAGAAAAAAAACAGGTAGTCAATTCCATCAAAGGGTTTGTGTGTGTGTGTGTGTGTGTGTGTGTGTGTGTGTGTGTGTGTACATCGGCACACAGATGGAAGGGTGGGATGTTGGGGAGACTGCCTCCATGTAGAAGGACTGCAACACTGATGATTAAAAGAAGACCCTTCATCTCTCTTTTTTGTTCTCTCATTTTCTATCACACACACACACACACACACACACACACACACACACACACACACACACATTCTTCCCCTGCCTTTTATTTTCTTTCTGCCTCACAACTCCCACTTTCTTTCTGCTTGTCATCAACAAGCTTGCAGTTGTAATAGCTTAGTCCTTCACTGTCTGATTGACAGGAGGCTGTTAGATAATTGGCACCCGTTCTCCATGAAATAGCCCACAGACCTTGAGACCTGTTCAATCTATGCTGGAGGATGATTTGATTTTCACCTCCTCTATGCCGACACTAAAGACAAAGAAGACAAAAGAAGCTGCAAAATACTTTTTCACTTTTGAATGTGTATGTTTGTGTGTGTGTGTGTGTGTGTGTGTGTGTGTATGTGTGTGTGTGTGTGTGTGTGTGTGTGTGTGATTGCATTGAAATCATTACATTTAATGCCCCTGCCACTGTGAGGCTGAAAATGAATCATTGGTCTATTCGGACTGCACAGTCAGACTTGAGGGTATTTGTTTTGTGAGTCGTTCTCAAGCTGTCTCCATCAAAGGGTCCCCCACTCTCTTTCTCCATCTCGAAAAACAGATGGTGTTGTTTCCTCAGACCCATTAAGGGCTGCAGTGTGGCCCAGCGTTGCATCCAGTGCTATTCCCCTCTTCCTCCGTTACCTTTGCTGAATTATTAATGTCGCATTGGGGCCAGTCGAGACAGAAACCCAGGATTCCTGATATCTGCATTTTATTAAGCTTTCTTCAAAGGGCCCCAAGTCTTATGTCACACAGTTATGTTCTTGTGACTATTGACTAGAAGGCAAGAATTAGAAAAAGTTCTTATGGTCACAACCCTCTAGAGTAGTTTTGTGGACTTCAGTCACATTCCAATATATTGTTTTAACTGATCATATATTTAACATCTGTACAGAATTTTAGTGTTATTTCAACTCTATACTTCCCTTCATCCTTGTACAAATTCAATTAATGTGGGACTACTATGTCTTCACAAGACAGTGTCTGAATGAGAGAGGATGAAGAACAGTTATTTTTCTCTGTGTCTTTCTCACAGATCTATCCTTTAGTGACTGGCTGCCCTTGCGTTGCTAAAGTCTTTGTTTCTTGTGCCGTTCCATGCGTAGGTTTGGACACCACCAAGGACCCCTGTCAGAAAGTGAAGTGCAGCCGCAACAAGGTGTGCGTTGCCCAGGGTTACCAGCGCGCCATGTGCATCAACCGCAAGAAACTGGAGCACCGGTGAGTTTTGTAGCGATGGAGAGAATAAGAGAGAAAGAGAGAGAGGGAGGGGGGTGTAGAATGCAGAAGGAGTTTATATGAATTTTATGTTGGCTACTACTTCAAAAGACTCAATGCACACACTCTTCAGGGTTGAGGGGTGATTTCTTTGATCCCATCCCATAGGGAGGCACCAAGATTGACTGTTTCAGTGGTCAGCATGTTTAGGTGGAGCACATTGATCTGTGTTTAAGATGTCTATTATCAGACTACTTTTAACAAGTAAACGCAAGATTATTTTATTAAAGATTATTTTATTAAAGATTATTTTATTAATGATTATTTTATTAATGATTAGAATAAGAAATGAAGAAAGACCACAGAAGTTATGCGTTATTTGTGCCAGATAATAATGTGTAGGGATATATGCAGCCAAATAATTATCAAGGGACGGCCAGTGACAAGAGAGGGTAACATAGACCAGCATGTTTTGACTTCCAGCCATATTCAATAATATTTCAATGCATTACAATGGTCATTTGCACCATTTGCATTATTTCAAAATGTGTTTTTGAGGGTTACTTTCATCCAGGTGTTACCAATTGGAGTACCAACCTACTTATTTAGTTAACAGATATATACAACCTTCTGTTATTTCACTTTTTTCGACATTGAAGTGGTAAAGGACTCAAAATTGGTGTCCAGAATATGCAAATTTAATGCAAATGCATACTAATTAGTAAATATAAATAATTTGTAAATTCCATGACAAACACATATTTGTGTAGCCTAAGTATTTGGCTTCAAGGAAAAAAAGATTCTTTCCCTGAGATGTACTTCAATCACCATCAGCAGAATGAAATAGTCAAGGAGTAATTTTTTGCTGATTTTTGCCAGGTCTGGAATAAGTTGTAAGAGATATAAAAGGTCAGAGGTCATAGCCTCTTCATAAAACGAGCAACACCCATACAGTGGTTTGCCTCTGTAGCAGCACTCTCTTTTAGCCTGTCCTCAGTGTGGTAGTACATCAACACCCTGAATGAGATTGAGTTTGTTTCATCGAACAACCCAGTCACTGGTTCTCAAGAGGCGTCTTTACTCAGGGAAGCCTTACAAAGCAGCGCCTTTATACAAAGTGGCTGGTGGTGGAAAAAGCAATCACCGCTGATGGGGCCAGACATCACAGGGTGCTTTTGACTGAATCCAGATCGCGTCCCCAAGATGTCCCTGATATGCCTGGCCGTGGCGCCGCTCTCCCCTGCTCTTCACACAGAGAATGGAACACATATAGAGACAGACAGAGAGAGCAACAGAACTGTGATGCTGTCGATCTCCTGGCTCTCCTCTCGAACCGCCCCCATCCCCACCCCCTCACCTTCCTCTCTCTCTCTCTCTCTCACACACACAAACACAAAGCTGAGAAGCAAGACAGATGTACTCAGGAAGCGTGAAGCTCTTTTAATGGTTAGAATGGTTATTAGAGCAGACTGAGGATCTGAATATGGAGACTATCAGACTGCAGGGTTGGTTATTACAGCAGACTGAGGATCTGAATATGGAGACTATTGGACTGCAGGGTTGGTTATTAGAGCAGACTGAGGATCTGAATATGGAGACTATCAGACTGCAGGGTTGGTTATTAGAGCAGACTGAGGATCTGAATATGGAGACTATCAGACTGCAGGGTTGGTTATTAGAGCAGACTGAGGATCTGAATATGGAGACTATCAGTTGGGCTAACTTTGGGTTGTGGATTTTGTATTTTGTTTTGCTTTTTTCTTCAGCTCTTGGATTAAGGTGTGGTGGTAGATTTTATAGAACTTATAAAATTAGTGTGTGTGTGTGTGTGAGAGAGAGAGAGAGAGTGAGTGAGAGCACGGACATTTGTCTGTCCATGTCTATGTGTGCATTACAACTGTGTTTGTGTGTGTGTGTGGGTGTGTGTGTTTGTGTGTGTGTGTGTGTGTGTGTGTCTGTGCTTGTGAGGATTTCATCACTATGAGCTCCCATCACACACACATTGTTGTCGTGCCCTTGAACTGCGGCATACTTGATGCACACCGGCATGTCAGGTAGCAAGATTAAATCCTGTCCATGAAAAAAGAGGCGTGTGAAAAATGATTCCTCCATATGACAATGCTGTTCACCCTTTCCCTTGTGGCCCAATAGACAAGTGCTTACAGTCTGTTCATCATCAGTGTGACTGAATGAAGAGGTAAGGAGTGTGTATTTGACCTTGAGCAGGTAAGTACGGTGGCCCTGAAGTGCAAAAGAGAAAAACAAACAACAGTTGTTGTGTCTATGTGTTGTGTTTTCTATTTGTTGTTGTGTTTTGTGCTTCAGGGCCACCGTAGGTGAGTGAATGGCTGAGGGACGCATCAGTAAGTGCTTTGTTGTGTGTCACTCAGTGTGTCCGACTCTATCAAACAATGTTTGTTTGTTTGTTTGTTTGTTTGTT
>PYXC01001129.1:415000-417500 GCA_015244755.2 Tenualosa ilisha
TTCTAATTTACTTTGTGTTTTAATAGTATTTTTCCAATATTTAGTTGTTGTTTTTTTAATAATTTGCTTTGGGCATATTGATTGAGGGTTTCTCTGGTTTATGCTTATTCCAGTAGCTGAACTTAGGTTCAGAAGAAGCTGGCACTTTTCTCAATCCTCTGCTCTTGGCACCAAAGGGCTTGATATTTATATGTATTTATTGGCAGCCTCTGCCACTGGTGTGTGAATGCATGCATGTGTGTGAATGGGTGAATGTGAGGCATACTCTGTAAAGCGCTTTGAGTACTCGTAGGAGTAGGAAAGCGCTTTATATAAATGCAGTCCATATTTATATGAATTCTGATCACTGGACTTTAAATGATTATAACATTTGGTTGCTTTCTTTTGTAATTATTTGGTGTTGATCTGTGTACTTTTAGTATGTTTTTACATAACTGAGTGTGAAATGTTTCAGTGATCTCTTTTTCCTAATTTTGAAATTCTTAAAAGTTCTCTCTTTTACTCCTTGTTGTCCTCCTGCCCTCCCTTCCCTTCCTCCCCTCCCCCAGAGAGCTGTACAGGGCAGGACCTGGCAGACCTGGGAGACCGGCTCCGAGACTGGTTCCAGCTTCTCCATGGCAACGCTAAGCAAAACAACTCGGGCAAGCCGGGCCCGGGTACAGCATCAGGTGGGCACTTTTTGATCGTACCTCTGATATGAGAGCCCTTTGAGCAAGCCTTTGATCACTGTGAAGTGGTATCACACAAAACCAAGTTGATCTGTTCAATGAACTGTGCACAGTCCAATGTGCATAGCGCAAGCTAGTCATCTTTGTCCACATTTCAGCTGGTTGAATGTAGGCTAATTAATCAAATACATTAGTCTTAACTTAAGAAATTTTGTTCATAGTTTAATGTCCTCTTTTCTGTGTAAGGAGCACATTGTGTTCCACTCTGTGCATAAAAAATGTATTCAATGAATAAAAGACTTGCATTCTTCCTTTTTGTAGCCTAGGTCAGTTTAAATTATTGATAACTAGTAATTAGACCAGTACAATGGAAGCTGCAGTAGAGGAACTGATATTGGCAATAGGGAAGCAGTCAGTGTAACCATGCATACATAATAGTCACAGCGTCAGTGTCCAATTAGGCTACTGTCACTTATTTGGCTCTGCTTAAACAGAGACTGGATGCTGATCTCTTTGTAGGTACATATATAATGGATTTTCCTTGTGTAGTTGCACAATACTGATACGTATTGTGACATGGCTCTCTAGAATGCTGCAGGATGTTCCACTGACGTCAAATGAGCCTTCCCTGTTTTCAGAGATCAGTTATATCTGCATAATGACCACTGCAAAATATGAAGCATATGCCTCAGGTTCACATCTTCATATAATTCTGCAAGTGGAAACCATTCACTTATTGTGACGGAACTTGATTGAAAGAGAACATAGAGACAGCTGATGAAGCATTTGTTTATCAGCAACAACAGCAATGAAGTGGCAACAAATAAAATAGACTTGTTGTGTGAAATTTTGCTTCTCGTTTAGGCAGGTAGCCGTATAATAACATCTAAAAGCGTCTAAAAGCTGTATAAAAGCGTCTGCTAAATGCTTGAATGTAAATGTAAATGTAACAATCGGGATGATGTATTGTCCGTTGGTCAATATGGCAAAATAAATCCCCTCAGGACGAAGCAAGACCCTGATCCTTACATATCTGTATTTCTTGCTGCCAGATATGAAAATGGAGCGCAAGTTAGCCCTGACAATGACAGCGACCTGCAAAGACTCCATCGGCTGGATGTTCTCCAAGCTGGACACGGACAGCGACCTGTACCTGGATCAGCCGGAGCTGGCCGCCATCAATCTAGACAAGTATGAGGTCTGCATCCGACCCTTCTTCAACTCGTGCGACAGTGACAAGGACGGGAAGGTGTCCATGGTGGAGTGGTGCTTCTGCTTCTGGAGAGAGAGTAAGTCCCAAGGGGGGAGAAAGAGAGAGAGATAGAGAGAGAGAGATGGAGATAGAGAGAGAAAGAGAGAGAGAGAGAAAAAGAGATAGAGTGAGTCACATTGAGGAGAGAGAGAGAGAGAGTTTGTTCCAAGGTGGGGGTTGAGGGAGAGAGAGAGATGGAGACAATGAGTAGGAGAGGGAGGATAGACAGAGAGAAGGAGAGAGAGAGATAATGAAGAAGAGAAAAAGAAAAGGAGATAGATAAAGAGGGAAAGAGAGAGAAGGACAGATGAGGAGAGAGAGAATGAAGCACTGAGGAGATGAAGGGAGGGAAAGAGATGATCGAGAGAGAAAGAGAGTGAGAGGAAGGAGACAGGGAGAGAAGAGAGAGAGAGAAAGAAAGAGGAAAGGAGCCAGAGAGAGGGAGGAGAAAGAGGCAGTGTTGATTTGTGCAGATTGGAGGTTGAGACTGGTGTAGCGTGAAGTAACCCTGAGGCCCAAGTGTGTCTGCAGGGCAAACCAATTTGCCTCGCATTATTCCACAGATCCCTGTGGGGGGGTG